>JAQIXB010000227.1:0-21901 GCA_034697405.1 Mesoplophora pulchra | reverse complement strand
GGAGGTTCTAATTATACTATTATTTAACGAAAAAGCGTTCGTTTCCGTTTTGTAGAGGTTTTCCCTAATGTTAAGTCCTTTACTGTGCATATTTTTTAGAATATTTCAAAATGTAATTATCTCATTCTATAGTTCGGGTCTAAAAACTGACGTAAAACTGCATTCATATTACAAAATGAATCATTTCATTTGAAATATTTTAAGAGATAAATGCCAAAATATTTTAATATAAATCGATTTTCAATTTTGTGTTTCACAAAATACATAATGAATGAAATAGTTTTATTTCCGATGTTTATACATATATTAAACTCTAAACAAAAATAAAGGAAATTATATATTTTTAGTTTTATTCATTACAATTCATTACACATTTATATTACATCACGTATCTAATAGTGACATATTTGTGTAATGTAAGGATCAGTTTCCATGATAACAATTACCATATAAAAATACATAATTATTATATATACAGTAGAACCTGTACAACACGTAATCTTCTTTTAAGATCGAATGGAATTTTGGGCCCAAATCCTTTCCATAGACTTAGCAGATGAAACCTCTACAATTAGGACGCTTTTGCGTTAATAGTATAACTAGAACCTAAGCGAACAAATTTTTATTTTTATTTACCTAAAATATTTATAATTTCACTTACATTTTTTAATATTTTAAATATTAGGGTATAAAATATTAGGTTATTAAGTATTTTGATTAAATTAACCAAAATTTTCTTAAAAATATGTGTTTATATATTTAATGAAAAAGTTTGTTTCATGCACAGCCCGTAAAAAGTATTAAAAAATTAATTAAAAAATGAATAAATAACGATAAAAATTAACTTTAATTATAATACGGTTAAATATTAACATTATAACATTATATAATATACATTATATGAAACTTTTATTTACTATGCTTTGCATAGGCACCTCTATAAGACTGAAACCCCTTTAGGACGGAATTAAATTCTGGGCCTGAAAGTGTTCATCTTGTAGAGGTTTTACTGTATATATATATTGTATTCAATTATATAAAATGTTCATTTAAAATAAATATTTAATGAATATATCATTACATTTTTATACATTGACTAGTATTTTATCATATTAAAAGATTATTATTTAATGGTCTTATGAATTAATGATTTATTAAATGCTTTAATATAATTAATGTAAATATTGACAGCACATGACGCAGAAGAAAGGAGTCGATGGGTTACGGCACTCGAAGATACTATCCTCAGACATACTCACCGCAGACGCTTAAAAAAGAGTGATCAGAAACAAGTGCCATCACTATCGGATTTCGAAAGTAAATTAACGGAAACAGACGCTTATTTACAGCTCATTATTAGTCAATTAAAGGATTTGGATAATAAAATAGAGAATGCATCAGATGATGAAAAAGAACCTTTAGTTAATATAAAGGCTAAAACATTGACACTTTTAGATAGCATCAAACATACTATAGTTCTCCTTCAAATTGCAAAGGTATGTTTATATTTATTTTTATCAATTTTTTAATATATAGAAAATCACATATTAACATAATTTACTAATTTTTATAATTTTTTATTTATTTTTTAATTATCATAATTGACGTAAAACAAAAAAAATGATATTTCGCTTTATATATTAATAAAATTAAAATATTATCATTTAATTTAATTAAAAAGAGAGGTAAAAAAGAGGGCACTATGTTATTATAGAACACATTTTCTATATACCGTAAAACCTCTACAATACAGATAATATGCGGGAACAGGTTCCGCCTAAAGGATGTTTGCGTCTTATAGAAGTCCCTATGTTAACCATAGTAAAAAATTAACTTTTAATATGCTTAATACAGAATTATCATTAAGTTTATTAATAAAAATAAATAGGCCCTCATTTATAAAGCTCTTTTTTATTAATTATTTTTTTAAATTTTTCATCTCAGCTTTATAATTGAATAGCTGTGGTTTTTTTGTTTTGTATGATAAAAATTTGTCAAAAATTAAAAAAAGTGAAAAATGTCGGATCCTTAAGAGCTCACTGATTGTGCAAAACCGTTAATTTTTGTATGTCCGAATTTACCTGATCCGGTCATTATATTGTTGCTCTTACTCTAAGTTAGGTTAGGTTAATTCGTTTATTGGTTAGGACAAAACTGATCAAAAATGATCTGATTAAATATATTTTTTAATGATTAGCGGCGTAAATCTCTATGTATGACGTCAGAGAGCTTTCGAGGGGAGTACCAAAATGTAAATCTTTTCTATTTTAGATGCTCATAACTTTTTTATTAAAAGAATGAAAATAGGCCATGTGATACAGTGGAAACTGTAGGTTTCCATCTTGTAGAGGTTCTACTGTATATATATATATATATATATATCTTTTATAATTATTTTTCTTTAAATATAAATTTTGAGACTAAAAATAAATTGCAAAAAATTGAGTAAAAGTATAGTAATGATTCTGTAAAATAAGAAAAAAATTTCAAATTTTCGATTCGATATGTTCGTTGTTCAATATAATTGCATGTCTCAGATGGAAATTAAATAAAAATGAGATAAATATAGAAATGAAATAATTTTGAAAATATCAATATTTCAATTGTTATATTTACAGAATACATCATACCCTTTAAATGGCATATTTAATGATATTTCTCAATTGAGAGCATCGGAAAGCTCAGGTGTATTATTAAATGCGAAAATCGATGGTGAAAAGCAACATAATGACGTGACACATGAAAATGTTTTGAAAAATTCAAATGATGAATCTATAAATTTAAATGCCATTTCATTGAATGAACAAAATAATGATTCATTAACGGACTTTCATATTATTAATGAAATTGATTCTGTTATTAATCGGTCAGTTCCTGAAGTGTCTTATTCCAGCAGTGAGGATGACGATTTCTATGATGCGCCCGAAGAAACGCCGACACTTAAGAGTCCCGTTAATAAACAATTTGCAGAATGTTTAGAAACTATGGAATTGCAAAGTTCAAATGATTCATCACAAAGTAATTCAATGGTAGATTATGACGCAATGTATGATGATGAAGAGGACGAATTGGGGAGTATTGAAAATCACGGCAGTGTCATATCACACCTCATATCACAGGTGAAAATAGGTATGGATTTAACTAAAGTCGTTTTACCGACTTTCATATTGGAACGACGATCATTGTTAGAAATGTATGCTGACTTTTTTGCTCATCCCGACTTATTTGTCAGGTAAACTAAATTACAAAATATCATTCTATATATACAGTATATAGGGTATACATGTACTATATATATAGTATATTGAGAAAAATTGTAATATTAATTTAACTTTTAGCATCGCAGATTTTGAAACGCCTCAGGAACGAATGGTTCAGGTGTTACGGTGGTATCTGTCGGCGTTTCACGCCGGAAGAAAGAGTTCCATCGCCAAAAAACCGTATAATCCTATTTTAGGAGAAACTTTTAAATGCTATTGGAATGTCCCCGGATTTTCATCTCAAAATGTAATTTAATTTTTCACTTTTTCTTTCATATTTTTAAATTTCAATTCTTTAAGATAATTAAGTTAAGACATTCGCATTACACAACTTTATTAATTAAAATATATTTAAATACATAATTTATATGAATATTTAAAAATAAAAATTAAATTAAAAAGCGAATTATAATGACTTTTATTTATTTTGTCATTTTAGGTACAACCTTTAGAAGATGGTCCTGTTCCATGGGCATTAACAAATAATTTAACATTTACCTCAGAACAGGTCTCACACCATCCCCCAATTTCTGCATTTTACGCCGAACATTATGATAAACGAATAATGTGCATGGGTATACTTTATACATATATCATATGTCAAAGTTATAACAGGATTATTCAATGTACGTGTGTATTGAATAGTCCTGTTATAACTTTGACATATGATATATATAAATTATAAATAAATTATATGCATATATGTATGTATATATAGTAAATTTATAGCTTTTTATTTATTTATATCATAAATCTCAGATGATGCATTATTTTAATTATGATTAACAAACTTTAGGTCATATATGGACAAAGAGTAAATTTTTAGGTTTAAGTATTGGTGTAAACAATATAGGCATAGGGTCCATATATTTACTAGACAAAGGCGAAGAATATATTTGTACTTTTCCGAGTGCATATGGCAGATCGATTTTAACAGTTCCATGGGTAGAATTGGGAGGCACTGTCACTATTACATGTCAACAGACAGGATATTCGTGTAATATAGAATTTTTAACAAAAGTATGGCATTTTATTAGTCTAATTATATTCAAATTTAATGAAAATTAATATTACAGCCATTCTATGGTGGAAAAAAGCACAGAATTTCTGCTGAAGTATTTAGTCCTCCGCCGACAAAAAAGTCGATAATGACCGTTACTGGAGAATGGAATGGAGTGATGAATGCGAAATGGACCAATGGTACTTCGGAAGTGTTTATTAATACAAAATCAATACCGATAATAAAAAAGCGTGTGAATCCCATTGCACAACAGGAGTGTTATGAATCTCGAAACCTTTGGAAAGAGGTAACCGCAGCTCTAAAAAAACAGGACGTTTCCGCCGCCACTAATGCAAAGTTCACCATTGAACAGCATCAGCGTGAATTAGTAAAAGAACGACAGGAAAAAGGCACGAAATGGGAAAACAGAGTATGTTTTGAATATTTTATTATTTTAAATTATTTTTACATAAACATTTTTGTATAATGGTGATAAATATTGAAAAACTTAAAATTAAACTGATTTTTTAAATTATATTTAAAGGCTTTTCATTCATTGGGCGAAAAATGGAATTATAATTATCCGCTCACAGTACGCTCTCAAAAAGTTAAATCATCATAATTTTAATATAAAATTTTAATTTATTATAAATGAGAATCTATGCATTGTGTCATATTTATAAATTTCGGGGCCTTAAATTTGTTATTTCATTTTACATTAAATACAATTTTTACGAATCATTTATCATCGAATTTATTATAAAATTTAAGAATCGCATTATATTCTGAATTATTTTTAGAAATAATTAGTTTTTATTTTATCAAAATAATTGAATAATTATATAATGATAGTAGGAACTAGTCTTTGTACATTTTAATGTTTATAAAACTTATTTTTATTGTTAAATGTTTTAATAAATTTTTTTTCATAATTTAATATTAAATGTAATAATTTTTTATTATATAACAATATGAATTTTGGTCATTTTCCTAATAATGCCAGAAGTATGTGCCATTGCTATTAATATTTTATTATAGGGTGTTCAGAAAATGAGTATACAGCTCTATTTTTAAAGTTGTGTTTAAAGTTTAATTTTTATGTTTTAGAATTAATTTTAAATAAAAATTTTAAATAAAAAATTTATTTATAAATTGATATTTTGATTATCAAAGAATAAAATAGAAATATAAAATTTTAAATAAAAATAAATAATGATATATTAATATAAAAAGTGGCATTTTTTCGGGGTCATATGGTAAATTGTCCAATAATTATAGTCACAGCCGATGTAATTTATTGAAATTTTTTTTAAAAATTAAGTTTTAATTTATTTATACATATAATTTAAAATTTTAAAATATGATATCATTTTAATTTAAGGTCCATATAAATAATAAATATGTAAAAATAAATTTATTTTTCGATAAATTTACCGAAAATCGGACACTTTTAAAATTGTAGATGTAGATTTTCGTTATAATTATTAAATTATTTTTAATAATTTTGAAATTTTAATTAAAATTAATAAAGTTCATCATAATTTATTATTTTATAACATTACAACTCATTAATTTTAGGAATTTGCGCATTTTTATAAAAATTATCTTTTAATTTTTTGGGAAAAATGCAAAATTTTGAAGTTTTAAAAACTTTTCACTGAATTAATAAAAAAGTTATTAATATATAACAATAATTTAAATGTCATGGATATGGACATTCATTTACAATTAAATTTATTTCGGGATTTATTTCGGGATATTTACAGTGCGACCATATTATGGTCATACTCTTAAAAATACATTATTTTAGAAAATGACCAATTTTTGTATTTAAAATATAATTAAATATTTTTTTAATTAAATATTATAGATTAATGTCTATATTTTTAATTTATAACAAAATTAATGCCGAAAAATTAAATTGAAACAAAATTATAGTCAAACAGAGTGTTTTGTTAAAAGGGCGTCACAAACTTTCGTTTACACTGTACTCGTGAATATAATAGCAAAAATTGAGCATTAAATTCTAACGTAAATAGGGTAATCGTTTAATGGATTTTAAAAAATAAAAAATCGGAATATCGAAAAATGGGTAATTATTTTGTGACCGGAAATATATCAAAAATATTCCTTTTATTATAAGCAATTTATATATAAAATAATTTTAAAATATATTATTAAAAAAATTATAACCAAAAATCCAAAAATACTAGTGTTCACTTATTTTCTTAATACCGTATAGTTACTAACAATAAAGTATTTTTTTGACTATGGTCTATAACAATAAATATAAACACATAAAATATTGTATCCGCTTACTTTTTGATTGCCCATTATTACTTAAAAAATTGACGATATATGCGTCATGAGGCGATATCATATTAAAGACGTCACCATTTGATAATGATATTTCGCCTGTGATCCGTCATTAAATCATATTACAAAAGTACTTATAATTTCAATGATTAACTTTTTTCTACTCTGACACTCTTTAATGAAAGTATTAACTTCTAAACTTTTGCCCATAGAACATTTTGTTATTTCTATATATTTCTCAAACTATAAGAGATGGTGCTTTAAGATTTTTGCTTTGTATCATTAGAGATGGCGCACCGCTTGTAATCATATCCTTATTTAATTGCAAAATATCTCTTATAAACCTGTGTTCACTGTATTTTCTAAATCTCTAAAGATATTATAAAGTGAAATTTAATATTTTAAAAATATATTTTTTAAAAAATATTTCACTCTGTTCTCGATTTTGGCAATGAGTTGGGCAAAGAAAATGTGTTGCCATAATCGAGAAATTGTACTCGATTTTGGCATTACTCGATTATGGCAGAGTGTACTTTAATTTAGTAAATGTATGTCTTCATACGTACTATCAGTAGCTACTCATGAAAAGCTTTGTAATGATACCTATCATTTGTTAATAGCGTTAATATCAATAGGAATTTAGAGGAATCTCATATTTTCTAAATTTCGGAAAATGCTCATTATGCTCAATATTTCTGGGATTTGAATAAAAAGTGTTTTTTCGAATTTTTGAAAAAATATGGAAAAAGTTTTTCTGAAACTATGAGTTTCAGAGAATTGTCCGTTTCCGTTTTGCAGAGGTATTCCTAAACAAAGTTCATAAAACTTAGTCACTAACAAAATATTTGTTCGTAATTAAATAGCTTTTCCGTCATTTAGAGGTTTTACTGTTTAATCTTTTAAAATATTTAATACTGAAATGTTTATACCCAATGTTTTCAAAGAAAAGATATAATTGTATCTCAGGTTATAAGGTTTGTATAAAATAAGGATGCGGAAAATCACTTTTTCCTTTCCTTTATTTCATTCCCTTTCCTTTCCTTTCATTCCCTTTCCTTTCCATATGTTTCTTTTTCCATTATTCCCTTTCCATATCCATCTCTTTCCATAGACAATCCTAATACAGTAAAGAGTGTTTACGAAGATATGTGAGATAATAATAGCGTATTATCGAAACGTGATATTTCTAAAGAATGATGTAACATCATTGATGTGCAATAAATTGGAACGTAATTTATTTGCACATAGAAAAGGCTGTGACAATGATGATAAAAGGCGTTTCTCAATTGCCACAGTGTGATGACCGTGGACCGGTAATTTAATGAAATTTAATTATATCATTATTAATGTGTTATTAAATATGATTCTATTAATGAAACGCTTAAATTTAATTCAATCATTGTGATGACTCTCATTTCGATAGTATTATGAGCGAAAAACGATCAAAACATAGATACATTATTAATGTCCACAATAATATAATGTATGTATTTGTTATGCATGTAATAATGTGCATATATATATTTTAATAATTATTTGAATAAAATATAAATGTAAACATAAAAATTAAATTATTTTGTATTTTCAGATAATAAATTTCTTAATATAAAATTTGAACTCAAAAATCACAATTTATTTTACACATAAATTTTGCCTTAAATCAGTTATCATTCATTACATTACATTCCGATTGTAATTCAATCTCTGGTCACGGATCATCATCATTTTTATCATAATCATAACACTGTCAATTCACTGTGATTAAAATTATGGGAAAAATATTGTCAAAGATTTTCGGAAACAAAGAAATGCGTATACTAATGTTAGGGTTAGACGCTGCCGGGAAAACGAGTGAGTTATGGAATGTTAAAAGATATGAAAATATATTCACATTTTCATATCGATTCATATTTATTATAATTATAAAGAACATGATTATCATATTATACGTGAAATTACCATATTACACGTATATTTATTTATACATTGTTTTTCACACTGAAATAAAATATATAAAATATTAAATTTCATTAATAATATTCTTAAATATTTCTAAAGCGATACTCTATAAACTGAAAATGGGACAATCGGTAACGACGATTCCTACGGTCGGATTCAACGTCGAAACGGTCACATACAAAAACGTCAAATTCAGTGTTTGGGTATACTTTTCACTCATATTTCAGTTTACATGATACAAAGTGAAACATGAATATGTACCAAAACTATCGCTATTAAATACACTTTTTTTAAATTTATTTAATATGTTTAATTACAATTAACATTAAATATGTATTATGTTATGTATATTGTTAATTATAATGTATAGTTTTGGTACACATTCATGTTTCCACTTTGCAATTCTCATACGAAATTGAAAAAGAAATGGGAGTGTATTATTTGATAATTATAACAAAAAATGTATTTAATTTAGGACGTGGGGGGTCAGGATAAAATCAGACCCCTATGGAGGCATTATTACACGGGGACACAGGGACTTATCTTTGTCGTGGACTCTGCAGACAGAGATCGAATAGAAGAGGCACGTCAGGAATTACATCGTATCGTAAATGACAGAGAAATGAGAGAAACAATTATTTTGGTGTTCGCAAATAAACAGGATTTACCCGATGGTAAACTATTTTTATGTAAATTATAAATTAACAAAAAATACGGTCCGTGAATACAAAATTTTATATCAAAATTATGGTACACCGTTTCAGAGCTCAATGACGTCACATGTACAGATGTGCGCTGTAAAACCGTTAATTCACGTCCGAAATGACCGGATACTGTCATTATATTGGTGCATTACTCTGTTAAGTTAGGTTAGGTTAGGCTGATTCATTTATTATATAAAAAGGTCAAAAATAAATAAAGAAACCGAATTTGATATTTCATTTAAACTATTTGCGGTGTATATTTGCATGTATGACGTCGATGAGCTTTCGAGGAGAGGGCACAAAATTATTTTTTATAATTTTAAAAAAATAGTGAATTAAATATTTATTTTGTAATAAAAATGGTTATAATTACTATTACTTTTAGCAATGAAACCACAGGAGATTCAGGATAAATTGGGCCTCACAATTACAGGCTTAAGGCAACGGAATTGGTACGTTCAGCCCGCGTGTGCCACGACAGGTGATGGCCTTTTTGAGGGATTAACATGGCTTATGTCAAATCATAAATCATAATTTTTGTACATATTAAACATAATTATCATTAACTCAATAGCATTTTGTATCATGTAAAAGTCACTTTCATTATTATCATTATATAGAAATTAAATATAACAAAATTTTAAAATAATTATTTAATAATTAAATTTTAAGAAAAAAACAAATTATTTGTTTTACAAAAGTTGATAATAATCAATTAAAATTTTAAATGATTGCTTTTTTTGTCCGATTATTATACTCATGTAATTCTAAGCAATAATTTAAACATTTTTGAACATTAACAATATTCACATGAAAAATGTTCATTTCAATTTAAAAATTGTAAAATTCGAATATGTAAATGCTCCCATTTTACTATTACTATAATGGCTCAGCCCAAAAAGATCTACAGATTTTAGTATAAATTATATATATAAATATAGTAAATTATTTTTATTAAATACTTTTTTAAATAAATATATAATTAATTTATAGTAAATTTTATTTTTGTAAACGTTTTTTATTATAAAGATGCTGATGTCTCATAAAAGTGAGAACAGAGACTGAGACTAATGTTAGTCACATTGAGATGTTTGTGTTGAGTCTTGAGATTGAGTGATGTGAAATGCACGGTGAAAGCTGAGACTAGACTCTGATCTCAATCCATGAGACTCGTATTTTGTAAATAAATATTTTATAAAAATATACTTAATATATGCTCAATATATATAGTAATATATAGTAATAGCATTAATTAAGGCAATCGGTGTGTGAATGAAATGTCCAAATACGTTATGACTTTTGTCTCATGAATAACGTCTGAGAATGTTTCATGGACCATCATGAGACATGAGAATTTCATTGCGTCTCTCGACAGTGTCGCGTCACAACCATCTAATTATGGATCATATCTTAAGATATATCATTTTCATAATATACTATTCGTGTACCATTTTTGTTCAATAAATACATTCATATTTATTGACATATCAATTTTTAGGAACGTAATGTTAAAACTTTGCCAATAATTTTATTGATTTTTACTATTTTTTGGTAATAAAAACATGGTTTTGAGACTTTTCAAATGATTGATGTTATCACCGAATGAAATGTCAATTGTAATATATTAATTAATATGATGCATGAAAATTGACAATCATCACCTCGGAACGGTTAAGAGTACCTCTAACCAACAGGGACATGACGTAATAAATTGTCGTGAATATCCGGGACCCCATCCTTTGGCAAAACTGATCCTAAACGCATTAAGATCAAAAGGTCCATCGGGCGGCTCACTTTTTTGTACACTCTTATAATATCGTGCTATTAAATAGTCAAACACTTTGAAATGTTCTTCGGGATTGACTCTGAACACAGTAAAGTTTCTAGTATTGGGAGGGTCGAGTGTCGGAGAATTCAAAAAAATTGGGAATTTACATTTGTTTATCACATATACTGCTGTATGTTCACGAATAATGGTAATTCCGCATCCGATTTTTTTTCGCGTCCGAAGAACATTCTCCTCATGTGATGCATTCGAAAATGGTATCACATTTTTCACCATATCATTGATGCAAAATCCATCGTCGCGATTCGAATCTTTGACTTTTGATGCAAAAACGTTAATGGATTTTGCATTTACAATGAAGAGTTTGCCTCTTCTCACGTGCTGTTCCCAATATGCCAATTTACACCATTCCCGTTGAGTTGAATTTATTTCGACATCACTGCTCTTTCCTGTAATAAGTTCAATAACCATTATTTTACGTTATTCCTTTAACGCCACCACCATCATATAGCATTTCCTTCGCAATTTACATCCCCCTATGCTCTGACAGTTCTTCCGCCCTTTAAAAAGAATGCACAAATTCAACATTTCCTATCCACTCATAGCCCACACTATAGCCCCCTTCTAAATAACACCTTATGCTTAGTCTAACACTAGTACATAAGGTATTACTATACAGTAACACACGCCAAATTCATATACTCAGCGTAACGCAGCGTTTTTCGAGTGCATAGTTAAGCTCAGCATAGTAATGCATAGTGTACTATAGTATTGTGCCGCATAAAATGTATGTTATATTCGCATACAAATATTTGAGTCTGACTCTTGAAAAGTGAACAGATTACACCTCAAACTTTTTACAATGAATAAATCACTCTTTAGACTCTTCCTATTTATATGTTAACAAAAAAAGCACTAAAACCATATCCGTCACCATTATTAAAAATACTAATGAATTAGAATTTTATTTTTATTTTAATAAAATTATTGTTTTCATTATAAATGCAATTTTTATATAAATTTTAAGATTTATTTTCAAAAGAATTATATCTGTTAAAAGGGGGGGCATAAAGAGCCGTTTTAACCCCTTTTTTAATGGGGAGATATAGGGCTAAATGCAGACAATTTATTCGGCCGGCTCCAGTCTTTAAGGGGCCACACTAGTGACTAGTCACTAGTCACAGTCACCAGTGAACCACACCAATGGCATTGCCATGAGAATGAGGGAAAAGAGAAAGAGACGGTTTAGGAAATAAAAGTAAACTAAAACTGAATATTCTGATAGCGTCATATGCAGAAAAAGTGGTGGCGGAATCGTGGCGTCAGTCATTGCATCGCCATCCATTGCAGGCATAGTGCCATCCGACATTACGGCGTCCCTATACTGGTGCCGTGCACATCATGTATTAAGTACGGTACATGCTTAAGGCTTTCATATCTCTTTCTGTTCGCCTGTGACCTCCTAACGTGTGGCACATTACACAACAAACATAAGAGGAGAGAGAGAATAAAATGCATAAAAGAGGCACGACTTTCTCAACACACACACTTAACTATTACTATTACTATCTATACACATACATTCGCAATAAATACAAAAGAATACGACAATTTTTATATGACGCTATCATTATTTTCCAATGAATTCTTAAAATTCAATATCATTTATAAAAAAATTTATTTACACATTTTACAAAAATACTATTATTTTAGTAATTAACAGCGTTAATCATTGAGCGTATTATAACCCTCTGCTAAATACACAGATAATACAATGGGCTAAAAAGCGTATTATATGACCCCATCAATTCTGACATCATTAAGCGTTTTAATTGCGAATGAATTTATGAGTTTTGCTCATAATCGATGAGATATGCGTAAATACAGTAAATGGTATGAGTGAATGAATGGCATTACATTACCTGCCAAATGATTGTCATATCCGAAGTGGAAAATGCCTGTCGTTTGAGCGGACGTATGAAAGGGCGGCATTTCAATAGTATCCGCAGTGTTTGATAATTGTGTTGATTGTGTACGATCGTCATATATGTTCGGGTCAATTACCGGTGCTGAGTGCAGTGCCGTGAGACTCTCATCATTTAAATATACAGAGTATGGCGGTGGCGGAGAATCTAATTTCATATTATAATTATATATATAAACATTAAATTACGCATTTAAATTACAATTATTTTATATTTTAAAAAAATAATTTTTCAGATAAAAAAGTTTTCAGATTAAAGCATTTTTATATTTTTAATAATTATTTTAAAATGTTTAGCATTTGTGTGAAATGCGAATGATGATTTTAATAAATAATAAATGATAAAAATTAACTGAGAAATAAAGAGGCGCCATAAAATTATAAAATTATAAAATGCGACATTTTTGCATTTATCACTAAAATGTAAATATTATAAACGAAAATTGAAATTAATTGTATTTTTGCATTTTTAATCATTATTTAAATATAAATCGTCTTTTGTTAAATCATAGTCTGAGAATCATTATAAAAAACATTTCGAAATATTTCATAATTATCAAATGCTAATCATATAAATACATATTTTGATATTATACGCTATGAACAAATATATTTATTAAACGAAATAATTGCAAAAAATCTTAAATATGAACATATCTTTCATACATCAATAGCTATATTAATGAATATATTAATGAATATATTTTTAAATTCAATGAAAATATCAATGATATTTTCAAACTGTGCTTATATTTGATTTTTCATATTAATCAGTCATTAAACAGATCATATAAAATATCGCATAATTTACCACCATACCTAACGTAACATTTCCATAGATCCATTTAACCGTTCGATTTTATTACATTAAATTGGGTCAGTTCTTTGGGTTAAATTTTATTAAAATATAAATAAAAATATTTTTAAAAATATTTTTATGTAAAAAATGAAATTCATATGAATATATCAGTTTACCATAAACTTCTTTTATACGATTATGGTATATTAACATTTTAATCATAAATATTAAAGACAATGTCTTTAACCATATTCTAAGAAATTTATCATAAAATCATAATCCATATATAAGTGATACGCTATAATATAATATAAAATATTTGTGTGTAAATATTGTGATTATTTTTATTTATTAAAAGCAAAATTTTAAGAAATGATTAATATAATAATTAAATAAAAAATTATATTTTCATTATGTTTTTATGAAACAAAAGTTCATTTTAATGTAAACTTTGTTTATGATAAACTTTTTTCTCAGATATTATCATTGTCTATGAACTTTTGTATATGAAACATTTGGTTTTTAGTGCCGCAAAACACACTTTTCATATGATTTATTTTTAAACGTAATTTTTTTAAAAATATATTTTATATTAAATTATTATTAATAAATTTAATTCATTTTAGAATATGGTAAAAAACTCGGTCGTGACAAACGTGAGATTCATTTGGAAATCTCATCATTGTCACGTTAAAGCTAAATTATTGAATCGGGTCATAGTGTAGTATTATAACGTTATTTAATTGCATTAAATTATTAGTATTAAATTAGTATATTCATTATATAAATAAATATATGCATTTACCTTTTTCATTAATGTCGTATGACGGTTGAGTCATAATAATTAAAAACGAAACAAAAACCGAAATGAAAAATGTACAAAATTAACATTATGTAAAAATACAGTAATCATAATGCTGTCGTTAAATGTATGATGATACGCGACTATTTTTGCCTGTCATAGGCTCACATCGTTCTGAAAATATGTATGTTGTGTTTGAGTCTATACGTATATAAACGTACATTCACTGAGTCTATTCACTGCGTATCGCTTTATGCGTGAAATGTTTCCCCTCAATAGAGACGTCCCATATCTTTCGATTATCGATATTCAAAAGTTTTTCAAAAATATCACCATATAATTAAATATTGAATTTTAACTAAAATATACTTAAATAAAGTCACTTTTAAAATATCAAAAATCGAAATTTATTCCATTTATTTAAAGAAATATTTATATGTTTTGTGCTATTATTATATTTGATATCACATTTTATATATTTTATATACTATTATAATAGTATTATATAGTATTTAGTATGTTACATTATGTAAATTCGATTATTAATATTTAATATATTAATATACAAATATATTCGCATAAAATATACATTTATAATAATCTAATATTTTGTATTACATAAGTATACTCATAATTAACTATACCATCAATTTAATTGAATTATGGATAATCATATATGTTTACTTTTGTCAAAAATGAAGTTAAATTTACGATTTATAATTTAATTATAATTAAATTTAATTAATTAATTAATTATAATATAACTATAATTTAAGCAATAAATTTAATGAAAATGTCGAAAATCTTAATTTTAATTCTATGATCGTAATTGTTATTTATTAAATAATTTACTAAATGTGTGTAAATGAATACATTAAATTAAAATCGTAAATTAAAAACACAAAAGTAATTCGATAGTTTTAGTGTGAAATTAGTCACCTCTAATTTTTGTGTATTTAGAGGTGAATGAAAAGTTTTCAAAAGTTTTTAGACATAATACACATGCGCCACACTGTGACAGGAATTATTATGAATGAATCAGTTTAATCGATTGAAATAAATATTACGATTTTTGTAAATTAATGAGCGTAATGATAGCGTCATTTCCATGTATTTTCAGCGCATTTTAAGAATATTTTATGCTATAAAATGCGACACAAATAATTCAATGATTTATTGTTATGAATGTTGAGAAATGCATTCACTTTTTAATAATTTAATGATTAATAATTAAATGATTATAAATTAAAAATGAAAATATTTTAGAATTTTATTTTTATATTAATATACACTTTTGTCATATATTTGATAATAAAGATGACGATGGAATTTTCAGCTGAAGATATTGAAAAATTAATATATGAATTATATAATAATAATAATGTGTCGGTACGGACCGAAGCGAATCAGTATCTGATGATGGTACAGAAATCTGCGAATTTATGGAGCATCATATGGCAATTGTTTAATCCGTTAAAAGCGACTGAAGTCCAATACTATGGCGCGAGTGCTTTACACTTTCGTATATCCAAATGTTGGAACGAAATCGATAATGACCATCGTTTGGCATTAAAAAAACAAATCATTGAATTACTAATATCGTATATGTCTGTTGATAATGTGCGTATTATCGAAACGCGATTATTATTGGCATTATCTGCTTATATCGTAAACAGTGTCGGGAAAGAATGGGACAGTGCCATCGACGATATGATGAACATTCTTCAGCCCTCAAAATTAAGCCATATAAAGGCTGAAAAAGTGATTCATGTTTTAATCGATCTTTTAACAGTGATTCCCGAAGAATTTCAAAGTATTCACATGACACTGCATGAGAGGACCGTGACGCGGAGCGCTTTACTTAAGTCCGTAAATCAAATATTTTCCATAATTTATTCGATTCTGTCACAGGACCCGCAAATGCCATACGATATTCAAATGTCAGCGATAAAATGCTTCAGTCATTGGACCGAAAAAACCGGGCCTTTGATTATGATGGAAAATCACGAACAAATTATTATGTTAATATTACGTTCGGTGTGTAATAAGGATATGTGTCAAACCGCTGTCGATGCGATCATTAACATCTATTCACATCCGGAAATTCACAAATATCCGAACTCAATACTTAAGTTAATCGATAAAATGGTACATTTAGAAACAGTTCTCAATGAACTGATGAATGATTCGGATTTAAATTGTGATATCATCGGATCGATTTACAATTTGTTGATTCATATCTCAGAAACACATTCGCGATTACTTTTGGACACGATAATTGACAATCCTCAGTATAAAGATAGCATATTAAAGGTGATAAATGTGATTCTTAAGTGCAGCGCATCACCGGGATATTACTCCATAGATGAGCATTACAGTGAAGCGGCGTTTAACTTTTGGTACACACTTCAGGACGATATCATAGCCTCTGATGAATCACGAATCACCACATATTTAGCGATATTTAACTCATTATATCATTCGTTAATAGATGCTTTAATGAGAAAAGTCCAATATCCATCGGACGACGTATTTAATGAATGGACAAAAGAGGAAAAAGAGAATTTCCGATGCTATCGTCAGGACATAGGCGATTCGTTTATGTATTGTTATAACATTCTGAGAGTATCAATGCTTTCGAGTCTTTTGACCAATTTTACGATGGCATCCAATGAATTGGCAATGAAATTCAATACATCGAATGAAAGGTCATGGCAATATATTGAGGCGGTGATTTATGCGTTTGGATCAATCGCAGAGAATGTGGAAATCGATGAATCGATTTACATGCCGCAGTTTTTTAATTTATTGATACGTATTCCTTTTGCTCAAATGACGTCATGTAAATTATTGTCCACGACAATGGAGACACTCGCGGCATACTCTGAATGGTTTTCGCATCATCCCAATTATTTAAATGATGTCATTTCTCTTTTGGTCATAGGATTGAAATCCCATGAAAGTGTAACGATATCTGCGACAATGGCTCTAAAGGATATCACCAGAGAATGCCAAATGGTGATTAGACCATGTGCCGAACATATACTCACGGTATGCGATGAAATGCTTCAGCCGCAATCACCATTGAAACAAAAGGAAAAATCGCGATTAATGTGTACCGTGGGATTGGTTTTGTCTGTGATGCCCTTCGATGTGATAACGATCGCGATGAATCAATTGCTTAATCCTATCCTTACACAGCTCCAAATCATTGTCGATCATTTCGATCCGAATTCAGTCCCTAATTCTACCGTTAAAGAACATGTATCATCGCATCTTTCGATGATTGCGATGCTTTTTTCCACTTTAGACGTTAATTTAAAGAGAATTAACACCGATGAAGACGATGATGTTAAATTAAACTCAACCGCAGCCGAAAATACTAAAATTTGTGAAAAGTCACCTCAGCCAATATTTGATGTTTTAAAAAGGGTAAAATAATTTTATTAAATAATTTTTAAAATTATGTTACAAATTTTTATAGGGTCTGCCATTATTTGCTAATATCGCTTATAAATGGTCTTCAGATGAAATTATTGCCGAATCTCTTTGTGACTGTCTTAAGAAATCAGTAATAACCCTTTTGACTGACGTTAAACCATTGGTGATTGACATTCTCCATTTACTGAATCATTTATATTCGATCGTACCGCATTCCGCCATATTAGACATTTCCAAACAATTGATTTTACTCTTTGGTAAAGATGCTGATTTAGAATTGCATTTAAAGAATTATTACGTTCAACTGTCAAATCATACATTATCGTTATGTCAGTATGATTTGAAACAACAGACATCATTAATTGAGATATTTTACAGCGTTTCCACATATATAATGAAAAAAATGCCATCATTTTTTCATTATGAATTATTAGACATTAATAGTTTATTTCGATGCGCATTATTATCTTTATTATTACATGAAAAGCCGACGGTACGCGCGACATCCCTGTTTCTCAGTGAATTCATTAACTACAGTCGTGAGGTGGAAAATATGTCTAAAGTCGTAAATAATGAGGTGGAAAATTTATTAGCACATGTACTGTTAGTTATTGGAGGATATGGCGATTCACCACGAAGTGCTGTCGAATATATGGCCGATATCCTTATATCATTGAATCAGAAATATTTTGATAATTTTTGTCGATCTATGAACGTGTTCGTTCAAAAGGATGCATTTCCATCATCGCGTGTCAATCGTGAACAAAAAGAGCATTATATTCGATTAATAATCAAAGAACGAAAAAATAAACGTAAACTGAAAGAGATCATTTCGGAATTTAGTCTCATGTGTCGCGGTTTAATCGGTACTGAATACGGAAATCAGATTATTAAATTACCCTTTTAATTTACGTTTAATTATTATTTCTGAGAAATAAACACTTTCGCATTGAAATATGCTCCGATTTATCATTGTAATGTGCATTGGAAAATGCACGCAATTTTATTGTTTAATTGTAAAACACAAAAAATGTATCCGTATTATTTTATTATGTAATAACTACAGACGTAAAATTTGCTTAAAATGCTTTTTTATCTTTAGAGATATTAAAAAAATAATTAAATGTGTGTCTATATCTATCAAAAATATGATCTTTGACCCCAAAAAAGTGCTTTTTTTGTTTTTGTCATTTTAAATCCTTTTTTGGTCTAAAATTTTGTTTAAAATTTACGTCTTTAGTAATAACATTTATGTTAAGTTTACACCTCATGTTTATATTGAGTTTATATTAAGTTTATATTAAGTTTTACTTTAATTTCTCATATATGCACTGTCACTTAATATATTTATTCTCTTTATAAATAGAGAATAAATAGAATTTTTAGCATCATTTTTGGAGTTATTTTAGTTTAGCATTTTATTAATTTAAAAAATTTAGTTTTTACATAAATCAACTTTTAGTGTATGTGCGATTAAATAATTTTGTATATTTATATATTTTATTAAAACTGACGTCACTCTTTGAAAAACATACATTTAATATATTAATATTTTATTAATTAAATTAACAGAATAAAAAATGAATTTTTTGTTTTACAAAATTCAAATAATGAAATTGCGTGCATTAAAATTGTACTTAATTTAAATTTGAATTATACTAAATTTAACGAATAATACTGCTTTATTTTTAATATATTTATATTGTTCTACACTATTAGCCAACTTTATGTTGACTCATACTGTAATGAATTAATGATAAAACAAAGGCACATTTAATATATGACTGTGACTATCTTTTCTCATTATAACTAAACATTTCTCATATTATTGTTTCATTTATTTATTTGTTGCGTATGATGTTATTTAATGTTTTATTTATATTTAATTCACTAATTTTATATGATAATTTTAAGTTTCGTCATTTGTTATTATTTAATATTTAAATTAAATGTATTTTAATAAATTTTAGTATTAATTAAGGATAAAGCTAACAAATTACTGATGAAATTAAATAAATTGCGATCGTTATTAAATGCAATAATTTTTATATATTTTATTTTATTATTAAATAAAATTATATTTTTCATTTAAACGTAAGAATTGGATTTAAATGAAACGAAATCGTGAATTAAATCCGAAAATTAAATTATTTTATTATTCATACTGATATTACATTTAATTTAATAAAAAGTGAATATAATTAATTAGTATAAAGTGATGATAATATTGAGCATTTCCTAAAAATAAATTATTTTTGAACATTTCCATTTCCGGCGTTTCCATTCTTTTCTCTTTTTCTTTTACTTTTTTTGTTATCATTTACATAATAATTCCAATCACTGTCAGCATTATCATAGTCTTCAGCATCAGAATCATTGAGTCCGCTTTTAACCGAAGAATTCGCGATGCGTTTACTCGCGATTCGTGAACTGTTCCGACCCATGCCCATGCATTTCTCTAAATGCGGTGCGAATCGTGACGCCGCCAAATTCCGTTGACAGTTCGGACATACACATTCGTATTGCTTCTTCTTTGGGACACGACCAAATATGTCTAACCCTTTTTGATCGATTATCGCTATTTTATAACATAAATTATAATTTAGTAAAAAGTAACTATTTTCAGAAATCTAAAGTATGGGCCCTTTAACTAAATACTATGCTATGTCATCACTGCTAAAATTTCAATTGATCATTATGTTAATGAATTTCTTTATATAATGATCGGTTAAATGAGTCTTTTATAGCTTTGGATCAACAAATTAAATCCCAATATAGTCATTAATTTTTAATATTACATTTGTTACGTCATAGTGCTTTTATAAAGAGTGCCGAAATTATTTACCATATTTATTTAATCTGAAAATTAAAATAAAAAATTAATTATAATTTTTTCATTATATTTAATTAATAAAAGTGTAATGCTCTTTAAATTGAATATATAAACATTTCTCATATTTTAAAAGCATTAATTATGACTAAATTTTAGTATAATTAAAACACAATTTTAATTATTCATAATTAATACTGTCATTTTTACAATTTTCATGTAAATATTTTCATTGAAAATTCATGAATAAATTAATGCATCATTATTAATGAATAAAATATTAAAAATATAATTTCTGAGCATAGATAAAATTTGTATTTATCCATGAAAATGACGATTATAGAATGTGAATGATAAAAGAGCATTTCACTTTTTGATCGTGAAAATGATGATAATACTCTTCGGGTGATGATTCATTTAGAAAGAGATATCCCAATTTAGCACCACGATGGACCTCAAAACTAATCCCGAGTGAAATGTCATCCAAAAGTTCATCGAAAATATCATTACATAGACTCTGTCATTAAAACATTCATTTACTAATTTTATATGAGAAATGAATGTACCTTTAGTTGTGATTCAGTGATTTGCGAAAATACAGCATCATTTGAATTTAGACATGTATACGATTGCATCGCATCCTCATTATACTCAATGTTTTCAAATATTTATTCGATTTTTAAATAATAAATTATTAATTTAATCGTATTTTAATTGATAATTCTGAAATTTAATTTATCATTTATTCACACATTAATTAATGAAAATTATTTTATAAATTATATAATCATTCATTTACACATTCAATCGCCGGTTTAATATTCACTTTTTATTTACTTTTTTGTGTCACTTTATGTATGTGTAGATTATGAGCATTTAAAAACAAAGATGTCACCATATATGTACTTTTTTTTACTAAAATTATAAAAATTTGGAAGGAAACTGGTTCACCTCATTTCGTCATCAAAGGCGGTACTTTAGAGTGCAGTGTACAAAAATAACGTCTTAAAATATTACCAT
>JAQIXB010000226.1:0-21905 GCA_034697405.1 Mesoplophora pulchra | reverse complement strand
TTTTTATTATAGAATGGGTGCTGAGAACGATTGCATGCGTATGCATACATGTATTTTATGCATTAGATACAGTACTTTGATGAAATGATGTCCCTCAGCTGATTGCACAGGCAGCATAAACAGTACTAACAAAGAGTAGTATTAACAGTACTAACACAGGGGCATGGCATGGACATAATTTCATCAAAACAGTGTATGTACAATGCATATGTAAATGCAAAGGTTTTATTTCATGAGTATAAAAATGTTATTTATTAATTAATAATTTTTTTTTATTTTTTTTATTTTTAGAATTTATAATATTTATGCATATTAAAAAGTTTATTATGTTTAAAAATAAAAGAATTATTTTTATTTTATGTTTGCATTTTGCTAAGTAATGCAATGCTCTTTATACTACTTTATAGTATAACACATTTTGAGATTATAACAATGAATAATTAAATAAAAATTTACTAATATTTTTGTTAATTAAAAATAAGCATATGAAATTGTTAACATTTTTAATAAATGTAATAAAAATTTTAAAATATTTTTAAAAATGTAAAATGCTGAAAAACTAATGTCCACTTTTATGAGTGATATTAAACCGGATTATAAAAAATTTAAATATTATATATAAACATATAATAAATACGGTGCAATAATTGTGCTTATCTCAAACTCATTTAAATAGATTTTCATAATATTAATATTAATTTTAATAATATCCTGTTTTTAATATTAAATTTAGTTTTTATTGTCTTTTAGTGTATATATTTCTTTTAATAAAAAAATAGCTTTTAGTAAATTATTTATATTTAATTAATTGCATTAATTATTAACATATTTAATTAAATTTAAATGTTAAGATTTTTAAGTTTTCAAATTAACTGCTGTTGAAATAAGTAAATTATTTATTGAATAAAAGTGCCATATTTTAGCGTCATATTTATCTTTTACTGCATCTATAAACTATTATATAAGTAAAATGCTGAAAATATAATGCGATGCATTACTTTTATTTATGAAATATACTATTTTGATGATGTCAAATATTTAAGCGTAAAGCACAGTGTCGGGAAAGTGTTTTCAAAAGAATGGACATATGTTTGACACGCCCTTTTTCCCAAATAATGTGTAAATTCCATGTGTGTGGTCTTTGATTTAGTTTTTAAACATGAGTTATTATTTAATAATTTTTTGGGAGAATTTTTGTTTATGAATTTTTATTTATATGATTCGATATTTAATAATAACATATCTTTGAATGTCTCTAATATCTACTAATATCTTCCCATAGTGGTACTTCGACACGTCTGTGATTGACACATTTAGAGTTTGTATAAAGGATCAATTGCATTGTTTATTTAGGATCTGAAAACTCTCATTTAATGGAAATCACGTTCCATTAGATAATAGTATAGATAATAGATAATAGCAGATAATATAATAGTATTAACTTTAGGAAATATTCTTTTTAAGTTCTCTCATGTTTTGCTTTTTTCTTTTCTTAATTTATATGCATGTAATCATTAAAATATACCATAGAATATACCATGGAATATAATATTAATAATGATAATAATTGTAATGATGTACCATCATATACTACAAATGTCATTTTAATTGCATATAAATATATTTTGAAAATTATTTTTTATATAAATTATTTTAACTAAAATATTCTTTAATTTTTTATATTAATGAATTTTTACATAATATTGTATAATGCTAATTTATTGATGAACAATGGTAATGTATAAAATGTTTTTATGTCAATCAAAGTATTAGAATGAGTGACATGAAATGCCGGAAATTGATTAGCACAGTATTAATACTATTGATAGTATGATCCATCAGTTGCATGCTATTCATGTGATTTGAGGCAAATATAACATAAATGCGAATGATTTAATCCGAATCCCAAATTTCATAGTGAATGTGTTATTGCAATATAAAGCTCAAATGTAAATAGCATTTCATGGAATAAGATGCGAATCATAACAAAAACTCAGGATGCATATGTGTCTATGTATAAAAGAATAAAGAATATACATATATATATATATATATATATATATATATATGCTTTAAATGAAAATTACAATGGACCCTCAAAAATAATATAACACGAAAAAGCGCTTTCGAATATGAGCATTTTTATGTGCATCGAACACTATCATCATTGAGCTGAATAATATAGTTCTGTATATACATTTCCCATCATCACATCATCATTTCATAAGGTATTGCATTTGGAAAATGCTAAAAATATACATTTATACATAGAGTTGGTACACATCTTTTGACATTGGAAAGTACATATAATACTAGTTATACAGTACTACAACAGTTCCATAGTCGCATAGCAGCGAATATCGATTACGTATGAGCAGATGTACTCTCGGAGCAGATGCACTTTTAATGTGTCTCTTTGCACTATGCTTTAGGAAAAGAACATTAGTGTATATTGTGCTTTACTATTACTTTAGTTTTTCTTAAAAAACAAGAGAATTGATAATGTGTGAAGAATGCAGACATAATTTACTATTTTAATATATTAATTAGTAAACCTAGTAAATCTAGTAAACCTGTCTAAAAGAGTCTAAAAAGTTGTTCGCTTTCGCTTTAAAATACCACTATTTTAACATCATACTCTACTGTTGTTAGTCATGAAAATGAATAATTTAAAACTCATTTGATATTTGTTTGTCTTTTTTCTGATTATTTTATCATTATGTACAAAAAATCCCAAAAAAGAATAACAGTGTCATACGCGGGTCCATCACTGACAGACGCCAATGCTTTGGGTGGTCCGTGGTCCCGCCGCTGCTGCTTATTCCGTCATAGCGTATATGGTGTATATAAAGCTGCCTTTCCATACATATACTAATAGTATAAATGCATATATATATATATATATTCGTATATATATTATATATATAAAGAATATATGTATATATGTATGTGTGTTGGTCTTTTTCAAATCGGCATTTTTGAGTTGACTTTGACTTTAATCTTATAGAGTCTTTAAAGTCTGAATGGCGCCACAGATACTTTAGAGATATTTTTCGCATCTCTTCCGATATACTTTCGGGAGTGTGGTCTTTTGAGGTCCTTTTGGCGTTATTAAGTAATTTGTCAGCGTCGCCCGACTAGTTTTATGACACTAGCGACTCCTTCACGTTTCACCATTTAAATTACTTTACAGCTTCGGATGCTTATTTTTGTGCAATTAGTATGCCCGACTTTTGTTTCAAAATGACATTATCCTACCGATATTCATTATAAAGGCATTTTCAAATTTGACCTGTTCTTTTGCATGTATTACTAGTATTACGTGAGAGTGTATTTTATATCAGACATAATCATCGTTTTCTTAATACGAAACGCATATTTCTATTGTTTTAAGGAATTCATTAAATTTCTATTTTATTTGTGATTACATTGTTTCTGCATTTTTTGTTTATTTTTCAATGCGGTAATAAACAGAATAAACAAAAACAGAGACTGATATAAAGTTTTGAGGTGATACTTTTTTATGCATATATTTTATTAGTGTCAATGAATTCGTCTTTTGCTTTGTTTTATTCATATGATTTATTATTTGCAGAATATATTAAAATTATATATATATATTTAATAATTGAATATTTATAAAATAATATATGACGAAATACATTTTTAAAAAATGCATAAATTTATTTTAAAATGAATATATACCTTAAGGATGGGTCTGTATATTAATGTCAAAAATTTTGTCGAAATACAGGAATGGAACAGTCTTTAAAGAAATCCATAGAAAGGCGGTGTCTGTTCTTTTGCTTCTCTAATGTCTTTACCATTGGACAATAGTATATGTGAAAAGGCGTTACGTAAATGTTCTAATACATGTTTGACTCAAAAAATTTCGGATGAGAGTTAAAAAATATTGCTCATCTAATAAATACTAGTATACTAGTATATATGTATATTTGTACATATACATATATAAATATGGAATAAGTCCTTCGATATGATAAACTTTGAAACCCGTCTTTAAATAAAAATATTTTTCTTTACATTATAAGTTCACATACACTCATATATGTTATATATGAATAATAATATCTATTATATTACAGAGAATAGTTTCTTATGGCAAAGTTAATGTAAGTTAATCGATGGATGTTTTTATTTTGAGGTAAATTGAGATGGAACCAAATATGCGACATAAATAACAAAAGATTTTGTTAAACCCTTTTTTCAATACAAAAGAGCAATTCTTTTAACAAAAAGTACAACTCTATTACTATTACTCTTTTGCTTTTCATATTTTACTCTATTGTCATATACATATTTACATGGTGCAGCTGTGTTCACAAAAATTCAATATTATTATATTCGCTTTTTGTATCATCCAAAGGAAGCAAAAAGCCCTTTCTTTGGAGATATTCGCCATGAATATGAGAGAAGCATACTAAAGATACCTTTAGTAGTAGCAGTTGACACACCCAAACAGTCAAAAGCCGTCAAAAATTGAACAATGGAAAGAGCAAATAACTAGTACTAAATATCACTATACATTATATAGTTGTTTTATTAATTGACAAATACTTTTAAAGGTAACACAATTTTGTAATTATTTTTCAAATATTAATAGTTTTTTACCGTTAATTATTATAAATAATTTTTTATATATAATTTTTTTCAAATTTCATATAATTTTCTTTATAATCAAATGTCACAATTAAATGTTTAATAATAAATATTTAAATATAATTAAATACTAAAAATTGTATGTAAACAAAAATAGAAATGAACAATAAGTAAGAGTCAAGTAATTCACAACTGATCATTCAAAGATTTTTGCATATAATAATTTACAAAAAATTTTAAAATACATTTATGCATTATATTTATATATATTTATATGATGGTCAACTTTAGACTTTAAATAAGAAATAATTGTAATAACAGATTAAAAGATAAATCACTGAATAATACTTTTAATTATGATAAATGAAAATTTAATTGATGGTGACTTATTAATTTTCAAATAAAATATGCGCTAGTATAAGTTAAATAGTAAGGAACTAATGCTTTATTCACTTGTGCATGGACTTGAAAGCTCAGATGACAAATTACTCGGAGGATGATGAAGATCATGATCTAAACAATAAAAAATACAATATATAAACATATGTACATATGTATATATTAATTACATATGTGTTTATAAAATATATAATAAATACAAACACAGATGTACTAAATGTGGAGTAATGTTTTTGGAAGAAATTAATAGTAATAAATACCTAAATATGACAAAGGCGTACATGGTCCTGTCGGAGGCCCGTGAATCGATGAAAGTGATACTTCATTCGGTGGCAGATCTGAATAACCATGCATCTATAAAGAGAATAAAAATGCTTTTAAAATTATTTACTACACTAGTAATAGACTAGTTATATTTGTATAAAACTATTGTTAAATGTGTATTTCTATATTCTTAAAAATATTGTCGGTTTTGACATATTACTTCTCAAATTTAACAGTGAAAGATAAATGTTAAAGAGAAACGTTAACAATAGAATGCTATAGAATGCTATTCTCTATACACTTGACTTTTGTAAACGGCATTATTATTTAGGTTTTAGCTGTACATAGGCATTTATATGCATATATAAATTAAATCTTTTGCGGCAAAAGTTAAATGGGGCGGGAATGACATGAGAATCTCTTAAGACATTTCACGCTTTTAACGATGCTATTCTCATTGAACATGACATGAAAAGAATCTCCCGCTGCTTTATGCTCAATTTTTCTCTTAAAACCTTTAAATTCTTTTATTACCATTAATTATGCATATTAATTTATAATTAAATAATGTCCAAAAATATAATATATTAACATTAAAATATCGATTCACGCCAAATAATAAGCACTGTTTTAATATTACATTATAGTATTAATCAATGATGAATGAGCTGATGAATTGATTCATAAAATAGACAGAATATAGTTAAGTATATTGATATATAAAATCAATTTTTTCGACATTATTTTGAATCAAAATTTTGTTTTAATGCTTAAAGTTAATATTACAGTGCCTTAAGGGATACTATTCTTTTGTTTGTATACTATAATTGAGTTTTGGAGGGTCAACAGCCAACGATAACGAACAATTCTCGAATATGTCACCCCAAAAAAGTAAATCACAGACTGAGGATGGATAATCTCTCATGAGACTCGCCCGTGGCTGTTGGTTTTATCCAAAAGCAATGTTTGTGTATCAATCGGATACAATATTATACAAAAAATATTTCATTCACAATAATGTTATTTCATAGAGCTTTTCACTTGCTATTCACTAGTCACTAGTGTTTCTTCTAGTGTTTATTTTAAGCAATATCGAATATAACTTCTATGACTTTACATTAGCAAATTCTGCAGTAGTTTTCATATACATGATTTCAGATAAAATATTAGTACGAGTTTTTGGCTAGTTTTTTTCAAGTCAAGTAAAGTGAGTTTAACTAAACAATTTATTTGAAGCAATTGAAAATATTCATTGAGGCTCGCAAAACTGGGATATTCATCAAAATAGTTAAATCTAGTATGTTTTTAATAAGTTTCTAGTATATTTCGGGTGTAAACTGTAAAATGAACGATGCAAATGGTGAATTGAGGCAAATAAATGTACAGCATATATTCATGGTGCAGTATGTCATAGGGGAGAATCATGCTGAGACTATGAATTCATTTGTGCCATTGAAATAAGGGACATACAATAGTATATTTAAATGATAGAATAACGGTGCAGCCCTTCCACTGTTGTTCTATAAAATATTCATTGTCCCTGCACTGGCTTTATGACAGTATAATATAATATGTTTGAGTACTAATACTAGTATGTTGGTAGTGCACTAGTGCATAACTTTACCTGACTAACGAGTTGTTGAAAATGAGGCGCATTCGGATCAATGTCAGGTTGTAACGCATAATCTGCCAGTGCTTTCCATGGCGGTTGATAGGTTTGTACTTCTAAAGGATTTACTTGAATTGGACTTTCATGGCGTACGGGACTCGTCGCTATTAAAGGTACACCACGCATTGATGCTAAATTTATTTGACGTCCGTCCTAAAAGAAAACAATGGTATTGTTCGTTAATAGAATTTCAATTTATAGAGAATAGAATTTCAATGCGAAACATGAATGAATTTGCAGTATAAATTCTTTACTAGTAAAGGGCCTATAGTATTATCTGCTCACTTTATTGCCAACTTTAAGTTGGCCTTCGCCATGCCCATTTATTGATCCATATAAAAAAGAAGCTAATATCTGCAATACTGCAATGCACGCCACAAATACAATAGAATATCTTAATCACTATGTATACACAAACTAATAATGCTAATAGTGTAGTAATAATGTAATAATAATATTATTATTAAGATTATCGTGAGGGACCAGTACCGGGGAAGCGTGTGGTGTATAATCAGAATCATTCATATATACGGCCATTGAAAACTGTGAAATATAAAAATAATAAATATAAGAATAATACATACATACAAATAATACGTGTGAATACCTATCCTATGTATTAGTATTGTGTATATTTATGAATAAATATATACTTTTGATGAAAGTGTGCGAAATGTATTCCCATGAAATATAAAAAAACAAAAATCTAAAATAATAAAAAACACAAAAATGGAACAAAAGTAATAGAAAAGCTATCCTCACATTAAACAAAGTAATGATCATTAGTCACTGTGATTTGTGGCATTTACTCTCATTCACTATGCATTCAGTATGCATTGTCATTGCGTTAGTGAATGCTGTTCCTAACGCAGGTAAAATTGTAGGTTTGCGTGCTACACGCGGATGACACGCGTTACGCGCAACCACATGTACATTATCTATTCTGACATAGTCTCTATTCTAACTTTAGTGGTGGATGCGTGACACGCATCCACCATAATAAACCATAATAAAATATTTTTGGGGCATTTCTCTCTCTCTTTACTTTAAAAGCAAAAGTTCTTTAGCAGAGCTGAAAAAAGGGAATAAAAGCATTTAATGAACTTTACTAGTAAAATATAGTGCATGAGTTGTGTGTGACATTGAGAATACACAAAAGCCGATAATTCCCAAGTTTTATATACTGACACGTGTACTTAGACTCACTCCTGCAAAATGACACGTGCCACCGTAGGCCCAACAATCCCTGTCGGGAGCCATACGCATAAAATGCATCTCAAACTTTGCATCACATACAATTGATGTGAAACTCTGCAATGGTATTGTTTCGTTGTGTAATGCATATAATATGCACTTATGATGTACGAATCTCTTTCACGAATGTGAATGCACTCACGACGGGGAATAGCGTTTCAAAGTATAAGAGAAATATCAGCATTGTAATTATTATTGCCATTTTTAGCTATGACTATAAGTGATTAGTGTCTACTTTAGTGCCTTATGTTTCAAAGCATTCACCATTCATTCGTTGCATAAATGCATAAAGAGCGAAATCGCCACTTAAATGGTAATTATTAGGGAGTAAGTATAGTACATTTAAATGGAATGTCCTTTCTAGTCATTTCTAGTTTGATTCGAGATTTTTAAACTTTCAAGAGAGGGGACCACTCACTGATACTAACGCACATAGTTTGTCACTTTAGCCATTTTTAGTATTATGAAACTAAATAATCAAATTATACATCGAAAGATGAGTGAAGCCCGTTCTGAAGCGGCACTTTCAACAACAAAGTCACGCTCTAATGGTTCAATACTGAACAAATGCATTAGAACATGACACTAGAATATTATACCATATATAGTATGAGTCACAAATACAAATGTAAAGCAACTAATTTGAGCCTTTTATGGAATATTGTGATATCGTCCATCATTAACATTCATTTAGAAATGCCCAAAAAATAAAGATAATTTTTAAAAACGTTCGCTAATGAATCGTAAATCACTAAACTAAACTTAAAATTAGAAAATTTATTGTAAATATTTCGGAAGTATATTATTACGTTTAAATAAATAGAAAATAAACTTTTTTTAGTGAACATTGTTTAAGCAAAAAGTGTGATTGTAATTCCACAATGAAGTGATTTATGTGTTTGCAGCGATATCGTTAACAATGACAAATAACCATAATACATTTATCTAGTATATATAGTGTATACTAGTTTCATTGTTTTGTTGACTCACTTTATTTTCTATGATCACAATATACAATCTCATCTTTGAGCAAATATGAGCACTGAGGAGAGCCCAATCTGTAAATGAAAAGGAAAAGCGATCGTTGATTGTGATAAAACACTCGAGAGACATGTCCGATGAAAATCAGTGGCTTTTGCCTCTTCAGTCCTCAGCGCGCTTTTTTAAGATAAACATCTTTTTGTACTCTTTAAAGAGTATACGAATATCAATTATGGTGTTTTACGCTTTCGTTTTGGGCCCGTTTTTGCCATCATCTACCATCTGCCCTATTATTACATGACATCAATGATATCATTGGAAAATTATTCATTTTCTAATTCAATATATACTTTTGTCACTATTTATTTTCTAAAATATATGTGAATTAATATATCGCATTCACTTTCTGCATGTGCATTGAATTTTCTTAAAAATTCGTGCATTATTATTATTTATTGAGTTTTTAGATTTTGATATTTTGTTTTTAGGATATACTATTGAAATATGCGAAATGACAGTACCCCTCGAGACATATTATGTTCTCGTTACTCATCATTACTCTATTAATATTTGAAAAGGGGCGAGAGAATGGCGAGAATTATGCATTAGTTACGACAGAGAGATTCACTAGAGACACTAGAGACAAGGTACAACATAGCCGTATATGGTGGTAGATAGATGCCATGATGCTGCACTAGTAACAAGATAGAGGTGCTTCTATTGTAACAACAATTTTGATGTATTTTTGGGAGGAGAGAATGCACAACCCTCATGGGACTTAAAGAAGTGTATGTTGAAGAGGCACATGAATATACTAGTATATGCGAGTATATATACACATATATTTGAGAGAATATGTGTTGTTTAATCTCATAAAGAGCTCAGCATGGGATGCATCTACGGAAAAGTACTAGCAATGTGTTCCTATATCTAATAATTAATCTGGTTATAAGGCAAAGCGAATTTATTTTATGCTTGCATGTTTTTGTCTCCTATTTTCCGATCTATACTAGTAGAACACATTATAGTTTGTTGTTTGCATTGAAAAGGCATGCCATTAGTGGCTCTGAATGGGGGGAGAAGTAATGGCTGATGCACGGATGACCGAATTACTGAAGAAATGTTAAGAGAGAGCACACATTAAATACGCTCAGCTTTGGTTTTTACTTTTCTCTTTTCTCTTCTTTTAGTTCCCTCTTTACTTACACAACACAAAAGATGCATTTTTGAGCCAATATTATGTGTACTTTTTTATTTTGAAAATAGTCAATGTATAGTCAATGTATAGTCCCCGTCGATTTATTGTAAAAAACATTCGGCAGCTTAATGTAGCCTTTAGATAAAAAGAGCTTTTAAAGGCATACATTTTCCAGGCATACACCGGTACATTTCATTGACGCGGCGCCTTTTTTTACTAATATTACATAGTGTTAAATTCAACAGCAGTAGTGATGGTTTCAGTACATTACAGGGCATTATCAAAAATTGAGTGTTGAAAAGTAAAGGAAAAATTCTTATAGTAATAGGCTAATGGCTATTTCTTTTGTAAATGCATATATGCACTTACATTTCACATTGTGTTAAGTGATGCGGCAAAAGTGTCTGTACGTTGTTTCTCTGCACATTTTACATCATGAGCCATGTCTGGCGCTTTCTCGTGTCAGCTTTTAATTATGGATCCGAAGAAAGAATAAGAGAAGACTTTACTACATCATCCACTAGTTTACATTATCCCAATACACACATATACGTTATTTATATACATATATATTATACTCTAGAGCTTTCTAAGAAAGTATATGTTATTCGCTCACGAATTTTGTATTCACACAGTGCACTGCCGTCGTACGCGGCATTTCAAATCGTATATGCATTGAATATGTGAAGATCGTGACGTGCATTTTTAGATACTATAATGTAATATAAAAATTTAGGCAAAAAATATCCCATTCACTAATTATGCTAAAGGGGTATTGGAACATCGAAAATGAAAAAAGTTGAGCATAATTAAAGTTAATTATTAGTATGGCAGTTTCATGCGATGCGCTTTCATGAGTAACATGACTGTGTCCATTTTATGACGTTTCAATGGATTATGGGCATTAATTGCGCGTCACTGATGCGTGATTTGTATTATCAATTTTAAAGTAAAGCATACGCCGCTTCAGTTTAAACCTCCGTTTATGTATCTTTTGTGCACCTCTTTTAGCACTTTATATACACCATCATTTTTCATAACTCACCTTTTCTTGTTGTTGCATCTGCTTCATGAGGATACTCCGCTTTTTATCTTTACACCTTTTGTTTTGAAACCTGAGAAATAAGAAACAACTCATTAATGTCCTTTCTTTTGTGTTTTTCAAAATTAAAATCTATTAATTTCGGCACAAATTTCTTACCATACTCTAATAACTCGTGGTGAAAGACCCGTCATTTCTACCAATTGTTCTTTCATGAGTGCATCGGGGCGCGGATTTGCATTGTAACACGTCCTTAGAGTATGCAATTGTTTTTCATTTAAAACCGTTCTCACACGTGTAGGTTTATGCTCTGAATTCTGTTTATGGACGTGCGGTCTCACACCATCCCTATGACGTGATGATTGCATCGGTTCGGCATTCGCTGACATTTGGACACAAATAATTATTATTAAAATGCTTAATTATTACAAAAATAATGATAATGATCGAAAATGGTAAATGATTTGAACTTTGAATGTAAAAAAGTTAATCTTTGTATAGGTATGGAAATACAAAAATATTGATTTTCAGTGTATGATGATTTGGCAATGGTATTAGTATATTAACGTAAAAGCGTAAAAAGAGATGCTTCAAATATGGCAAAATCTGGCAGCACAGTGATAAAGACAGTACTAACTTTAAGTACTGAGTCTATTTAACGCAAAAGTAACACGAAACTCTGCAAACGTCCGTTTTAATTAACCATACACTGCAATAGAGTCAAACATAGGCTCAGATTTCGCGTCTCTCGCGTGTGAACGCATGTGAAAGAATCAGGTGTGTAAATATTATGCTAATATCACGGCTATACTATGCTATTATATACATGTATATACTATGCCAAGAGACAGCGATGAGACTGAATCAGTCCTCTCCTCCCTTCGAAAACAATATTTACTTTCACTCGTACTTTCAAACATATTCTACTATACATTTTAGTATATTCACACATTAAACACATTTAAACATTTTTTCTTTCTTTTGCTTCATAATGTTTGAACTGTTCCATTACTTCATAAATAAATGCTTTTATAATGTTTTTTGAAATAAAAATAATGATTTTTATTTTAATGCACAATTACCTGTCAATTGTAATTGAGTGCCCGAATTCGGGGATATATTATTGGCATTAATATCACTGATTCCATTCGTTCGACCATTACCATGAGTGTGTCCATTGGAACCATCTTTTTCCAAAAGTGGTTCTTTATCCAAAATTTCATGATGTGCCTAATGTTAAATGTGTAATTTCACATTAACATTACTTTATATATATATTTATATCGAATGCATATATGAGTATATCAAAAGCACTAATAATATATGGAATGGATTATGTACACACTCTGTACAAATGCACACACATACATAGTGAAGTGTATTCTTTTGATATGTTTTTAACAGAGTGAATAAACTAGCGTTAATAGTAAATATAAACAATTAGAAATGGTGATCTTACTTTACAAAAAAGGATGTCATCTCTAAGTGCGAACTCATCGCCGCGTGTGAGTTTTCGTGAACACGCGTTACAACGGAAACATTCGATATGATAGATTTTAGTACGCGCTCTCATCACTAAATCACTCTTATTAAAGCTGAGAGCGCATTTGGCACATTTCGCACCAAATAACCTGCAAATAATGAAGACACATTGAGACACGACAAAGCACATTCAATGACCATTCTCACTATGAATGCTTTGCATTACGCTCTTTCTTTTCATTTATTTACTATTACTTTGTTAATGTATTACTATTGTTGCGTCTAAATCATTAGCAATTATATGAAAATGTTTTCATTGTATTAAGTGCTAAATACAAATATCATTGCATCGTTTTTAAAATAATTGTGTTGAAATTAAAATTTTTAATAATTATATTATAATAAATTATAATATCAAAATATTATGGCGTATTATAAGCGTTAAGAATGTAAACTTTATAATTGTAATTAAAAATAAAACGCCATAAAATTATTTTCTTTTTTCATAATATTTATCAATTCTTTGATTCTTAATTTTAAAATTTAAAAATATTAAAATTTTTATATAAATTTAAAAAATAAAAAATGCTAATTTTGTAGTTTTAAAAATATACATTTTGAAATATAAATAAATCCTTAAAATAAGACTATGACTTTAGTTTATATAATATTCATATATACATTTTAAATTATAATTTATTCGGCATTTAAAACGCAATATTTTTTTTTATTTTTTTCTTTTAATTTTTGAGTTTTGAATTTTTATTAAATGTAATTTTTAAATATCAGATTTTTAATAATCATGTATCACTAAAAATTATAGAGTAAAACATTTCATTTATAAAATCTAAAATTTTAAAATAAATAAATTTTAAATGAAAATTTATTATTTTTGAATAAAATTAAAAATGTTTATTTATATTTTTATTTTGTATTTAAATGTTATTAAATCACAATAAATGAAATATTAAAATTATTTAAAAATTATTAAAATTAATTATTCAAATGCCTAAAAACAAATTATTGCCTAAAATTTTATTATCGTAATATCATGAAATTGTTTCATAATAAAATTGAATATAATACAAATGAGTTTATGCTATTGACTGATATACTACGGAATGTACTAATATCAAAATATAACTCATAAGTTATAGTGATTCCGATCAATGGATATTCATTCATTTTTAATTCAGAACCATAATATGGGTTTATTGATGCGAATAATGAATAATCATTGAGCAGATGGTATTGTGGTGTCGCGCATGTGGTTACTAATCGCGTTTAATATAAAAGTCATCACTAATAAATTTATATATTTATATACACATTTATGTACACCAAAGTTTATACAAAAGTATTACGCTGATTAATTGGAGGCCGATTGAAGTAAACTTTAACATTTGCTTATTAAGTGGATCATCATCTTAACGATAAGCGGCTCATTTTCTAGCGATTAACTCTGTTTACTTCTCAATGGAGTGTTATAGTACATAAGTAGTACGATATGCCGTGAAAATTGCTAAATAAATTGGCGCAGCATTTTGTTGCCTGAAGTATGAAGTGCCATCGCCTTTAAGAATGAGGGTCATTTTCAGCGCCGATGCCGCTTTTGTCGCTGCGGATATCATCAAAAAAATAATGCGATTTTTCAGCCGATAAAACTTAAAGAAATGGAAACTTTCATCTAAACTTAGTAATTATTCACATTTACATATTTACATATAATCAGTTTTATTTTCAAAATTAAATCATTTTTTTAAAAAAAATATTACAAAATTTAAATATTTTATAGGCACGTGTGTACTCATTGTGTATTTATATAACTTTTGTAATATAATAGTGAATATGAGAAAATCATTTTAAAATTTTCAAAATATAAAATTTCTGAGTATTAAATTAAAAAATAAACTTTACAAAAACATAGAAAAATATTTTCAAATAATTTTCTAATTTAAAAACAGATAAATTTTTAAAAATATTTGACGATTAAATTAATTTTTAATAATAATAAATTATAAAAACATATATGTATAGACTTAAAAATTATTATAAAAGTGACTTTCGTATAATTATTCATATTACGATTATCATATTATATACTATATATAGTAATGAAATGATAACACAAAAAATTAATACGAACGAAATATTATATAATAAATGATAATTGTAAATTATAATTTTAAAAAAAATAATTTTTTATTATATTATTCGATAAATATATTATATGTTATAATTTCTGATGTTAAAACGTTAATATCCATACGAATACCTCAGACATGATATTTTTAAAATCCATGATAATGATTATTTTTGTCATTGATTCAGACTTATTACAGATTTAAATTTTGAAAATACACTTAAATCACATACAAAAGGAATTTAATAATAACATTAATAAGAAAAATTAGCATTTTTATCTTAAAATTAATTAGTTAATTATACTGATTATTTTAATTTTATATATCGAAATTAATGATCGATAAAATTGAAAAAATGGGAAAAGAATAAAACGAATGCATATGACAATATAATGCGAATGTGAAAATAGTAAACATTAGAAAGAGTATAGACATACCTTAAATAATCACGTTTACAGTAAGTTTTTCCGTCCCTAACAAAGCAGGTGCATGATTCATCGAGAAACTGGTGACAGTCTGCACATTTGAGACATGCCGCATGCCATTCTAAGTCTGGTGACACCCGAAGAATATACTGATCGTAAATTTGTGAACCGCATCCAACGCACAATGCAATTCGTGGCCATTTTTCTGGTTTTTAGTAAATACATAATATTTTATATTTTTATATAATTATTTTTCAAAAATAATAAATGCATAGGAATTTATATTAAAGGTGTGGATATGTTCATATATTTATGTGCAAAGATATGGTAAAAATTTTGGTATAATTTTGCAAAAAAAAGTAAACGCAATGGCATCTTCAGTCACAGGGTTCACTAGAGACTGATAAGCATAGTGTCGCCAGCAAATTGGTGATTCAAATGAAAGAGTGGTGACAGTCGTCTCTTCTCATTTTCGCTATCTTTAGTATACATTTAGTTAGAAGTGAGAGTCTTACTTTGAGGTGGTGTTTGCGAATCGGCCATCCTATTGCTATTGCAAGTGCCGGATGAGATTCCAACGGTTGTAAGTGATGGCGAAATTTTGGAATTTTAAGTAAAAACTTTTACAAAACACAACTAAATATCAATGCTTTTATTTTTATGGACTAATATTTGTTCATAAACTTTGTATGTTCAAAACATACTTTTAATATTATTAATGCATTTGAATCACTTTTTAAAGTTTACACGAATTTTAAAAAAAATTATTAATTAATTAATGCCAAAAAAGATTAATGACTGATTAGAGTTCACAAAATGCAAATACATATGTGTACATAGATTGAGGTACGATGGATTACATAGGGAAACTATTGGCAAACTAGCACTTTAACTAGCACTAGACACATTAGCAATTGAAGCACATACTGACACGCGTTGGAGCACAGCATTTTCAGAGAGAGATCTGTGAGCACATCCCATTTGTGACGCCTTTGCCATGAACATTGAACGACCAATGGTGAGAGCATGCGGCACATCAATACCATTATTACACAGTGCCATTGGATACACTCACGCCTATAGCTGCATCAGTTCATATGTGAAAAGATGTCTCAAACTTCAGCATCATTACACTGCAGTAAAACACCTGAGACGACACTGACATCCTCACATATTCATTGTGTGTTGTGCCATTGCACCATGGGGAGGTCCAAAACAGCACCTGTTTATGGTTAATACCTAAGGATGAAACAGTGACATGCCAGAAAAGGGGTACCATCATATGGAGTCAGTCGAACTCTGCTCCGAGCAATTTTCTCAGTATTTATAAAAATGAGCATGAAATCGAACGATATTTACTACTTACTTAGTATATCCGTGAAAATGTGAAGTATTTTAAAACACTTCATATATTTATCCTTTGGTAAATATGCATTGAGTTATACACTGAAATGCCCATTGTATGAAACTAAATCCTAATATCCGTGCGACGGATTTTCCCTCTGATTATATGTGTACACAATAAATTCGTTGAAATCATTTCCATGTGACCGTATACCAAAAGAACACTCTTAAAGAACACATATGAAACAAGAAAATGGAATGTAAAACTCTGAAAAAATAACAGTATGGGTCCATACAATGGGATGAATCATGCAGAAATGCAAACCCATTGACTCACGCTCCATCGGTTTACTTAAAAAATACTATCAAAGGTGAGCCGAAATACTATTTCTCATTGAATAACGTGAATGTGAAATAAGATGCATATATATTGTGATTATTAACATCATTATAAACATTTATGCCCCAATATCATAAATATTTATTTTTTAAATTTTAATAAATAAAATATTCAAAAATAAATTTTTAAATTGAAATTCTGTGTTTTGAGTAAATTTATCATAATGAATATTCTTAAAAAATATTTTTTTTATATTATATTTTAATAATAAATAAACTAAGTTTAAATATGATGATAAAAATAAAAAACATTTTAAAATGCAAAATATTTAAATTACATATATATATATTAAATTAATATAATATACATTTATTATGGTATATTATTGTATATTATTTACAATGGGATTATATTTACTAAAAGCGGTAATAATAAAAAATGTTCATTCATTTGACAGTGATTCACAGTGAATGTCGAATCTTTATTGAGATGACACTTTATATATCTCAGCATGAAATAGTGAACATGTCATGTTTGCCAAAAGGATCATTTCCATTTAAAATGATGTCTATTTTAGTACATTGTATACTTACTATTACTATATTTGAGTATATTTTTCAACAATAAATGGAACCACATCTGAATTGAGACATTACCTCCTATCGTCACAATGAAAGGGATAAGAATTTCAAATGTCTTCACATTTGTAATATATTTAGCCCCTGGATTCAGGCCCAGTTTTAAGAATTACAAATTATTTACTAGTAAGCTAGTTAGAAAGAGGCTTAATTTTGTCCTCTTTAACTTCAAATTACCTTTAAAGGGAATTATTTTATCAAAATATTTATACATTCTGTTTTTGCATTTAAATGCTTTTCCTTTAATTCTTTTATGCTGAACTAATAATTTAAATAATTTAATAAAATTAAAATAAAATGCAACATTTTTAATTTGATAATTACATGTATATTTTAGAATAAAATAAATTAAATAATTATTTAAAAAATATGTATCGAAAATGTTCACATGTTATTAGTTTTAAGATATTAAAGTAAAGGTAATATTTCTCAATTCATTCAGATAATGGAAAACACATCAATAGAAATATTTTAAATTAAAACTTTGTTTTTATAAAAAATTAAATAAATATATAAACATAACAAACTATTAATTCTTTAATTTTAATATTAAAATAATTCAATGATTATATCCTATGTATGGTCGAAATGTATCATTAATGCGCAAGTTAATGCTTATATATGCGTGTGTTTATGCTTAACATATGTATATATGCGCATTAAGCTGCGCATCAATGATACCTTTACGCCATACATACTTTATATATTGTACATATATGTATATATGTATTATAATGTATATGTATATATGTATTATAATTTATAATACATATATTAATAATGTATATAACAATACAGTCACCACTGTATAAATTTGCACCATTCTATGAACCCATCTTTGGTGCAATGTTAATGTAATTTAACACTGTATTTTCAAATTTAAACATTTTTGGAAAAATTGTTCCATAGAATGTAATGTTAAAGCTCCATAATTTCACAATGCATTAAACAAAGAAAATTCTTAAAATACAAAATTAACAGAAACGTATTATTTTTAATAAAAAAAATATGGTATGACTTTACCTGATGAACTCTACAGATGAACACGGGAAAATAATAACTAATCGTAGACCTAACCTAACCAAACCTTCCCAATGTAAGGAAATCCCGTGTTCATCTGTAGAGTTCATCAGGTAAAGTCATACCAAAAATATAAATGTACAGTAAAACCCTAAAAGACGAACGGATCGGGTCCAAAATTTCATTCCGTCATAATGAGGTTTAATGAAGTTTCCGTCATATATGGCCCCTTATATGTCCCTATGTAAATCATAGTAAAAAAATTAACTTTCAAATAATGTTTGATATATTATATAAAACGTTAATTTTTATTGTTATTTTTTCATTTTTAATAAAATTTTCAATTTTTGAATAATTTTTACGGACAATGCATGAAACAGAAACTTTTTCATTAAATATATAAACTAATATGTTTTCAAAATTTTTAGTTAATTTAATTAAAATACTTTATAACTAAACATTTTATATTCTAGTATTTATATTAATTAAAAAATTTAAGTAAATTATAAATATTTTAGTCAAAAAATTAAAATTTTGCTCGTTTGGGATGTTCTGATTATACTGTATGTATTATTTAGCAAAAAAGCGTTCTTTTCCGTTTTGTAGAGGTTCCTTCGTGTGGAGGTTCCACTGTATATTGTTATTCTTATTTTTTTCTCAATTTATAAAGATAATATGATAATTACAAAGTGAAAATATAAATGTATACTAAAACTATTATTATTAAAACTAAATACACTTTATGATGTACACTAATCATCATTTTGAAATTATCATATAACCAATGCAAAATCAACGGATTCCGTCTCATGTAGGTTGGACTGTAGCTTAAATTTAACCAAAATTATTTTCACAATAATTTTGCATTTTATAATTTCACAGTCGAAAATTTTAGGTAATTTCACCATAGGTAGTGACTGTATTTAAACGGTATAATAATAATATACCGTTTTACCTCGCTTTTTAGGCCTGATCTTATAGCGCAAGGGGTGATCACTTTTTATAAATTTAAAAAAGTGCTCATTTAAGGGGTCTTATACCTCAATGTAAAAGACTTCGCGCTATAATACCGGGTCTATAAAGTGAGGTAAAACGGTAAAATAAAATAATATTAAGAAATTATTATAATTTTAAATATTAAACATAAATGGAGTTATTTTTTAACTAAAAATGTAAAGTAAAAGTGCATTTTTAAACATAAAATGCAAAGAATAAAATGTATTTTTTAAAATATTTCAATTGAATTAATCATATTATTGATATTATTATTTATATATTATAAATCAATTAATAAAATTACAAAAAAATATATAATTTTATAAATTATAAATATATATAAATTAATGTATTTATTAATAAATTTTATTTCCTAAAAACACCCTTTTTATGGAATTTTAATGATTGCATTTTACTACATTTTTAGCATTTAATTTTATTATTTATAAATTTAAATCTTTTGTGACATGAAACAAATGACAGGAAAATTGACATGAATATGATAAAAGAAATTTTCAGAGTATTTTTTGATATAATTTATCAATAAATATGTTAATTTTCAATATTAATATACTTTTAAAAATTGATAATAAATATCAAATTCAATGAAATAATATATTAAAAAATTATAAAATTTATTTTAAATGATTAAATATTTATATACACGATAAAAGTGCATATCAATAACATTTACGAATAAAACATGTAAAATTAATTTAAATTAAATATTAAATTTATATTTATTTTTTAATGTTTATTTTGATAGATTCACTGATAATAATTTATATATAATTTATATTTAAATATATATTAAAAACGTAAATAAATTTAAATGTCTTTAGTAATGTCCACTGTTAGATTCTACACATTTAACATGAATTCATAAAACTTAATCCTAATATTGTATTCATATATATGTTATTCTCCGCAATTCTGTTGTTTCCCTCCGATGGACTCCCCAATGCATGCAGTATATGCATCAATGCCCTTAAATACTATCCCTTTTTGGAGATTAAATTGTTAATACCCCCGTCCACCCCCACCCCCACCCCCACCCCCTTTCCCCTAAAGAACAATTGTAACACACATCGCGATAAAAAATAAGCCTCTGTTTGGGATGCTTTAAGCATCATGATTTAGAATGGAAACGAAAGTGTAGCAACAGATGTGATACTCATTGACTTCGCCTTTTGATTGAAATAGACATGAACATTGACATTTACTACGTTTACTAGTTTCTGACAATTATTAATTCGTTCCGTGTTATAATGCTCAATCATCCTTAAATTTGCAACAATACGCTTTATAACACACTTTCCATAGTGAATCATATTTCGTGTGAATGTTATGCATATTAAGGGACAGTCTATTATTTTCTTTATTTAATTATCGTACGCTCTTTGATAACTTCATTTTGGACCTCATACATAATGACTAAGTTTATTTGTAAAATATGATGATTATTATTTTATATTTTCAGATTAAATATTTAAATAATTATAAAAATTTAAAATTTTATTAATTACTAAAATTACTAAAATTTTCAAATTCTAAAATTGATCATAAAACTTTTAATTAATCAATTAAATGAATTAAATAAATAAATTTATATACACATATATTTATACATATTTAATTATAAAAATATATAATAATAAAATAAATTTTATTAATATAATTATAATATATACGGAGGAAAACGATTGTAAAATGTATTTTATGTTAATATATGACCACAAAAAAGTTATAAAATTTTGTGGTAAATATGAATCACTATACATTTATGATAACATTTAAATATTTCAATGTACTATATTATAGTCCACAATATATATATATATATATATATATATATATATATATATACATATTGTAATAATAACCTAGTAATATATAGTAATATATAGTAATATATAGTAATATACAGTAATATATAGTAATAATATAAAGAATATGATAATTTCTTTTATCCTCTTTTTGCTTTCACCACCGTTAGGTTTATGCAGAAACTACTGTAATGCACTGTTGTAATGTGTATACATACTATTTATTACTGAATGTAATTTTCATTATAAAGGACTATTTCAAT
>JAQIXB010000225.1:0-21913 GCA_034697405.1 Mesoplophora pulchra | reverse complement strand
TTTTTAAAATGATTAAATTATTAAATGCATATTAACCGTTTAATATTAATTGAACGTATTATATGTACATACGGGGTTCTATAGAGTGAGGTTAGAGGGGGGTCTTATAAAGTGAGGTTAGAAGGGGGTGGTCTTATACCTCGAGGTAAAAGATCCCTAAAATGAGAACTTTTTTTGAATCTTAAAAAAATGATCACCCCTCGTGATATAAGACCAGTGCTCTTATGTGAGGTAAAACGGTATGTATGTATATACACTCTGTTTTCGATTTTGGCATCACTCAATTATAGAAATTTCTTGATTATGGAAACATATTTGAAAATCCCAAACCATTTATATACTAAATAATATTAATTAATTCTCGATTTTGGGAACAGCTGTTCCTCGATTTTGGCAAATTTTTGATTTTGGCAATACTTTTACAATTCCCAATATATATATTTTAAAATGTAAGAATTTCTCAATTTTGGAAACTTTTATAGATGATACTAATTTTTTTAATATATAAATGAAAATGGTTATTAATGTATATAATACATGTTTATGAAAAGTAAATCCAATAATAATTTGTACCCTTTTATAATATGGATATACGGTCTATTTTATGTTCGATATGCAAAAATTAGTATATAATTCGATTATATAAAATAATTATAAAAATTCTATTTTATATAATAAAAATATTTATCATTAAGAGTTAAGCAAATTAATAAATGTGTTAAAGAGGCCTATAAATTATAACAATAATAAATTATAGACATAGGTCTTTTAAATTAATTTTTTAAAATTAAATAACTAAAGTGATTTGTTATTCGTAATAAATTTAATTTATACGAATAAATATAGTGTTTTTTATAAATTATATTTGTATTTTATCTTATAAACATGTCTTTTATGCTAAGTTCTTGATTTTGGAAATTTCTCGATTATGGCAACACATTTTCTTTGCCCAACTCTTTGCCAAAATCGATAACAGAGTGTAATAACCCGCGTTATAAATGAGAATTCATTATTTTTATAAATTGTAACTTACAATGTATTTATATTTAAATAATATTTAAATACTGAAATAACATTTTAAATATTTTATGCCATTATCTTATAAAAATTAGAAATAAATGTGTATATATTGACACAACTAAATCGTCTAAAGATATTCTGATGATACATGATGAGATGTTTTCTATGATATTTAAAGCTTTGAATATGTTTAGGAAATGGTTTTTTGAACATTATCTTTTGAATTATTTAATAATTATTAACAAAAAATATCCCTTTTATTTTACCTGTAAAATAATACCATTATTTAAAACGCATATTTTATATACATTTAAATTAAATTATTAAAATATAATAAATTTTTTGGGTATATTTTTAAAATACCTTTTTGTGTCATTTTTGATACTATAATACTCATTTTTGATGACACTGTAAATAAAATTTTAAAGAAATTTTTAAATTTATTTAAAAAATATTTGATTATTATTGATTAATAATTATAAAATTATTAAACTTTGAATATAAAATTATTTTAAATGTTTAAATATTTATTTAAAAATATAAATAAATTAAAAACATTTTATAAAAATGTTAAAATAATATTTAATATTATAAATACTCAATTTAGTTACAAAAAGTATTTCTTTTGATTAAATGCAATGTATTGTTAATAAAATTTAAATTTGAAACAATACCAATAATTAAAATTAAAATGATATAAATTAAATAATATATAAATTTAAACATAATATGCTTAAATTTATTAAATACGAAAATAAAAAATTAAAGTTTATTGGGAATTTCGTAAAAGGGATTTACCATGATTTTTTGTAAATAATAATTCGTTCATTCTATTTTTATGGTACATTTTCATAATCCGATTTTTTAAAAAAAATCACAGAAAAGTAATTTAGAATTTTCCGTCATATTTTAATTTAATATTTTATTTCAAAAGAATTTTAAAAACATTTTTTTAATTTAAGTTTTATTGTATATTTAATTTTAAAGTTAGAATTTATTTTTTAATCAATTTTTTCATAAATTTTTAGCTTTAAAATTTTATAATTTTAAAAAAAAAATTGTTTTTACATTAATGATAAATGTAAAATAATTTTTAAATAAAATTATATTTTCAAATATATTTTCAAAATATTTTCAAAATTTTATTTTCGTAAATATGCTTAACATTATCAAATAAAATAAAATTACTAAATGTACGAAATTACTTAAATGTATTTTATTTTATTTTATTTTATTTAATAAAATTTAATAATAAATAAATTATCTAAATTAAAACGTACATATAACATTTAGTAATTTACTAAGAACCCTGTAAATATAGTCTTTGCATTAATAATTTTATTAAAAGTTTTTAGATTTTAATATAATAAATTATTATATATTAATGATAATTAACCATAATTTTTTATAAACAAAATTCGGCAAAAATCCTGTTCAATCGATTTATCTTATTTTTGTATTTTTATTGCTTTTATTATATTATTTTATTAAAACATATGTTTAAACATGTTTTTTAAAAATATTAATATAATTGAATTATTAAAATTTTAAGCAATAATATTTTATAATAAATTTAAACATTTTATAGATATTTTATAACAAAAGTACAATATTACCACATTTTTTTAAATTACCACTCTTTTGATTCTAATTTTATATGTTAAATTTTGTTAAATTTATCAATTATTTTTATTATTATTTCAATTACATAATGTAATAATTTTTATTAATATTTTTATTTTTATATTTTTTCATTTAATTTTCTCTGATTAATGTCCGTGGTCAATAATTAGTAATTTAATGCGAAAAAATGAAATCATTCATACACTGTTATATTTATATTAATAATTATTGAAATAATAATACAGTGCTATTTATTTTGAACGATACTCTGTGCATGTGCGTATGCTATTCTATGCGTAAGCATATGTAAAGCATTGTAAAAAAAGCACATACGTATATGCACAGAGTATAGTTCAAAATAAATAGCACCGTATTAAAATAATGCGTATTTTTATAAAATACAATAAAATTAAAGGTCCATTTATAATGCAATAGGCCTTAGTTTAAAATATAATTATTATTAATTTTTTAATTGATTTTATTAATAATAATATTTGATTTTTTATAGAATCGATACAATCATATAAAGGCCATATTCATTCTATAATTAACATTAATAATAATAAAGATGATACTAATAATACTAATAATACTAATATTTTATTTAATAGTGATTTGATAAATAGTGTCAAACATGACACAATGAATAAAAATGCTAAAATTAAATTTGAAAATGATTTTAAAGATATGAATTCAATAGATTTAAATAGTTTATTGAGAAAAAGAGATATTTTAGATGACAATGATTGCATAAATCAATTGTCCATACCCTCTCCCGTTTTTCCCAAAAACTTTATGCATGAAAATAACAATACTGATGGTGGTGGTGATATGATGGGTAAAGATTCTTTATTATGTTCTGTTTATTCACATGATAATAATAGTAACAAAAACTGTGACAAACGTATGTCACGCAATTCACTATTTATGTCTTATTCCGGTGATACTAACTCAGGCCTATTATATGATAATACCGTTCGAAGATCAAATTTCAGATATTTTTGCGGTGATGATGATGGTGATGATATTAATATTGGAATAAAACAAAATAATACCGAAGAAAATATAAAAGAAATAAGAAAAAAGCAGTGTTTACTTAAGGAAAATTACAGTCATTCACTATCTTCATCTATGACAATATCACACACGAAAAAGAAAATAAAAAAAATCAGTGATCGATTTAGTTACGGCGCGAAAAAATTCCGCGATCGATTAATGTTAAGAAAAAAGTTTCAAATTTCACAGCTTTCATCATCTGAGGTTTTATCGTTAAATATTCCGAATGATTCACAATCGGATAATATGATTATTACAAAATATGAACATAATGATACTGATATGTTATATGATGTTAATAAAAATGAAAATGTAACTAAATTCAACTGTGATCATAAAGAAAAATGTCATGTTAAAAGTGAAATAAATCGTTTTCATTGTGATACATGCGATAATGAAAATGATGAATTAAATGAAAATGCAAAAGAAATAGCATCTGAAAATAACATCTGTACACTGATGCATGATTCCATTAATTCTAAAGACTCTAATTCATCATATGACATGAAAAAGACAGAATCACGTGTATTTTCTCATACATTTCAAAGTTCAAATTCATACCAAAAAAGCAATTATGTTTCGGGTGAAATTGATTTAAACACATATCGAGAGTCTGTTATGAGTCCAGAGAATGATCCCGATTGGATCAGTCCGATATGCCGATTACCATCACGCGATACTAAAATTTGGATCCCATTAATGTCACAAAATACCTTTGATCCGTCATCATTATGTGCATATTCATTACTAAATGGTGATGGATGCGATGACATCTATTACCATACTGATAAATGGATTCCTGAGGGTGATGATTATAAATTAGTATTCATTGAAAGTGAATCTTCAGAAAAATCCCTTAATAATGATGAGGGATTAAGCATTTTATGTCCATCAGACTTTAATAATGATATGCCATGGTCTAATCACACCGAAGGACACACTGTTCTTAGGGTCAGATCACACATTGAAATTAGTAATGGCACTGTTTATATCGAAGATTCAGATTGGGAAATGTGTTCCGATCTGGAATCAGATGCTGAAAGTAGACCTATGCTGAGCTCAAATAATGAAAACTTCGATATTCCAATGAATGAAGTGTTTCACATTAATGACATTAATATTAATATTAAAAATAATGACATTAAAACGAATGACAAAAATGATTCAGAATGTGATTATACGAATGAAATTGAAATGTTTGATAATTGTGGCGCCGTACCAAATGTCATCGATAAATATGAAGATTCAGATAAAGAATGTCATTATGAAAGTGATGCTAAAAACGTTTCCCCTAAAGATGAACATAATACTTCAGCAGCATTTTCCTGCAGCACTTTTACAGGTATTTTAAAATTATAATTAATTAATTTAATTTTTTAAAAAGTATAATATCAAAAAATATCATGTTTTTAAAAATATAAATAAAAATATTTTTTCCTGCCTTTGGTGATAATTCTAAAAATTACATTAATTTAAAACATTATATTTATTTATTTATAAAACGTTTTAATTAAATTATAATTTACCCACAAAATTATAATTTAATTTTAATAATTTTAAATTTATAATTAATAAGTTTATTAAACTTAAAAGTTTTTTTATTTAAATGTTTAATTTTAAAAGTATTAAAATTATTTTTACATACGTATGTATACAGTAAAACCTCTACAAAATAAACAATATCTGAAACAGGATTTTTCCTTCTTAAGGTATCCGTTTTGTTTAAGTTTTACTGTATATATGATATTATACTTATAAAATATTTTAAATAAAATCGCTTTTAAACGTCCGTTTTTTGTCTTTTTTGCGATGAAATTTTTCACCTTAATTATGATTTATATACAATTAAATTAATAATTTTATTTATAAATTATTTATTTAAAATTCGGAAATATAAAAGAAGGAATGGTAAAGCTGAATGAAAGGGAAAGAAAGGGATGGAAAGGAAAGGAGTCTATTTTGGGAGGGAAAAGACGAAGGAATTTACAGACTTTTCCCATTTTAATATATTTTTGTAGTAAACTATAATGTATTAATTACTTAATGTTTAAACTTAAAATGTTAATATTAAATATGTTTAATTTAAATTCAAAATTAACAGATGGCATTATCATGGTACAGGTGAATATACCGCTGAAATGATAGTGAACCGCTGAATACAATACCTGTTAAGGGCTGTGACCGGTAATAGTGAATTCCCACCCATAGCTGTGTTATTAACATTCAGTAATCGGCAAAAGAATTTTTTCATACGATTGAAATGCATTGAATATGCATGCATTATTTTTAGTATGCATTATGTTAATTGCAATTTATAATATAATAATATAATATAATTTATTTTATTTTATAGTACACATTAGTAGCCATTTGATAAATATAATTTTATTTTTATATAAAAAGATTTATTATAAAATTTTTATTTTAATAAATAATTTATAAAAATAAAAACAGGAAATTAATCGAATTATTTATAAATATGTATATAAAAATATGCGTATGCATGTATAATACATGTCTATGATATTATGATTGAAATAACAGTGACTAAATTCTACTAAATTTATGCGCAAAGAATTTTGAGAATTTTTTAAAGAATTTCATTTTAAAGAAAGCATTATAAACATGTATTTTAATAATAGAATATGATACAAAATAAATGTTAAAATTGAATATAAAAGTGCGATATAATAAAAGGCTCTTTTAAAAGTACTGAATACTGAAAAAGTAAGTCTCATGAAACAGGTTTTAGAGTCCGTCCCTTAACTATGCAATTGTTTAGCACATCATAGACATGACGTGCGTTTAGAGGTGCCACAGAAATGGATCATGTAATGCCCAAAGCATGTAATGCCTCAGTCATAATGAAGGAACAATCACCTGTACCCATTGAAACTCTCCTGTGTAATGTCCTGTGTAATGCCGTGGCAAATGCTACGAATTCCATCATTTCTCATATTTCCCTTTTCTTTTTATATCTAAAGTTTATTATTATTTATTATGACTTTTAATTTATCGTTCATTTTAATTGATTATTAAGTGCCATCTGAAGAAACTGTGTCTGATGCACAACAATATTCGCACCCTTTAAAAGAGGACACAAATATCAAAGAAACAAATCCGTCATTTATCATTCAAATGTCTTCATATGGTAACATAAACGATGAAATGCATGATTCTAATGACGAAAAACATAAAATGAACGAAAATGGTGAATGTGATGATGAATGTGATGATAAACATGATTATGATGAAACATTCGAAAGTGCTGATAATAGGCAATGCATAGATAATGATTTGGAAATAGACACCGCTTCGACATCGTCCGAAGAGGGACTTTTCACCGCTCCGAACAACAATTACATGACACAATGTCAACCCATATATGGCAATCCTTTGGCCTATTCTCTGCATACGATCATAGAGGAGAGTGCCGAAGAATATTTCACAGATCGTGACTCAACACGACCATCATCACCATCCAATGATAATTCGGATCAATGTGATGGTGAAAATGACTGTGAAAATGATGAGAATGATGCAGTTATGAGTGTGCATAGAAACATCTCAGATTTAGAGAATTATTTCAGTTTTGCGATTTCACGATGTCCCATAAACAGCAAAAGAGATTCATGGTCTGATGCGAGCGACAGTCTTTCGGAGACATCGACGAATGCCGATAATGATAATGATGATGATTTAGAAGCGGTGAGAATGGCATCATCACGTCTCGAAAAGTATTTCACCTCAGGCCTCTTAGGATCAGGCGCTTTCAATTATCCCGATGATGTCGAATTCGCTGATGAAAGTGATTGTGATTCCTCAAAACATAACTCTATTGAAAACAATGACCATACCAATGGTCAATTAACTGCCACAATCGGACCTTTCGCTGAAGACAATTACGATACTGTCAAAAGAAAGGGCAAAATATTGAAAGATTTAAGCGATAAAAATGACAATTGTGATATAACACATGAAAAAATCGAATCATTAAATAAAAATGTATTGAAAAATGAGACCATTGAAGAAATAGAAATTAATGAGGAAATTTGTGATAAAAATACTATGAAAAAGGAAAATGCTGAATCAATGCCATGTATAGACACACATGATGAGGAAGAAATGCATGAAAATTCAAAATTAAACGTGTCTTTTGATGATCAAAAATTAAAAAGCGATGATGCATCTAAAAATATTAATCGCGATTCATCATCACATATTAATGTTAATAATAATGTTGAATGTGCGTGTGATTCAACGAAAATCAACGATAATGACACTAATAATACACACGTCAATGAATGTCCCCATACCCCAATTGATAATAATGATGAATGCCTCAATAATGCACAACACAATGAACAATGCGATAATCGTAATAAAAATAAAATCGATGATGATATCGCTTCTTTTATGACAAAACTAATCACGCGTATGGCCACTTTCGGACAAATAAATACTAATAATGCTAATAATAGTAATAACGGCACATCTTTGGACATTAATAACTCAAAATTCAATGATTCTCAAAAAGAATCATTAAATAACACAAATTCCAATGTCAATGCTTTTCCATCATTAAAAGCGTTAGAAACTCAAATCGCACGTCTCATGGTCGCGGTATCACCCGCAATTTTATCTGAAAATCAATCGGAAACTTCAGATGAAGCATCATCCACTTACACTTCTAGTACCATAGGGTCGAATAATAGTGATTATGGCAGCGATACTCTTGAATCGGGTGAATATAGTGACACGGATCCCGATGAAAATAAAGAAAACAGAAGAGAACTGTCAAATCACCGTTTGTATAGTAATAAACTAATGAGAAGAGAATCTAACAAAAGCCTAACTAATTCCGGCGGAAGCACAGACTCATCCACGGTATCTGAAGAAACTGTATATATATGTAAACAATTAATGTCATCATTAAAAAAATTAACAGAAATTGCATTTAATGATAATAAAAAAGATGTAAATGATCAGATTGAAGTATCGGATATTTCAAACGCACGAAACTATATTCGTGATCAAATAGTGGCACTGATGCATTCAGTTCAAAGTTCTTCGAGAAATACATCCCCTTTAAGAGAACGAAAATCATGCAAAAATAAGACATTATGTCCTCAACAATTACAAGATAATGGTGGTGACAGTAGTGATTGTGGTGACAGCAGTCCTAAAATTGGAGGAATCACTAAAAATAAAACACCATCTGAGTCAGGATCTGAAACAACATGTTCTGCATCAGTGAGTATACCATCATATGATGATTCTGATCACACTCCAACAGAATCGGAAATATCTCATGAAATGGAAGAACTCTTTGCATTATTGGACTGTGCCAATAAAAACGATAATCATTGCGAAGGATCTAATTCCATAATCGCAATTAATCGACCATCATCCGATGATGATGGTGCATCGCTTAAGAGTTGGGAGGCGCGTATCTCACTCTTCGCTAAAGTACAGGATGCAGAGGAACATAATGTCATGATTAATGCATCTCAAGAAAAAGCAACAGATTTAGTATCTTATGATACACCATTTTCTGAACTTTCAAATGATAGTAAAGCTCAAGAAATTACTATTAATGGCAGAGAAATCAGAAATAGTGAAACCTCATGTTTAATCAATAGTAATAATAATAATAATAATAATAATAATACGCCATTGGGTCATAAAACTGTGGTGAAAATTGATGATAATTTAAACACAGTGCGAACTGATTCATTATCACCATTATTTGATTCACTTAAAGATCGAAGTTTTTCATCAGATTCTGTATCCTCAGTTCAGACGGTTAAAGCACGTTTTGCAGCGGCATCCGCGTCTATGTCTGAAATAAGTTCTGACGGTACACAGTCAACATCACGATTAGCCATAGATGAAGACGATGAATCTGAAGTAAACGGCACACTGATGACAGCATCTGCATTAAGAAAGTCATTTAATGCAAAAGAAAAAGCATCATCAGAGAACAATCTGTTAGTGGCGAATTTATTGCAATCACCGGCAAAAGCAAAGACCACGGCGACCACGAAATCGGCAGGAAATATCTCTGAATTAGATTCATGTCCAAATAAAAATGCATTCCGCGATACCGGATATTACTCATTTAAATCATCAGAGGAAAGTATTAAATCATTAGAGGAAAACACACTCAATAATAGAACATCATCCGTCACCGCATTACCCCATCAGATAAAAGCACCGGCATCTGAAACCATTGAAGAAGTGGATGAAGATCCTGTCAATGATTCCACTAAAATACCATTAACAAAAAGACTGTTCACCCCCGCACATCACCACCATCATCATCATCATATAAATGTGACATCAAAAACAATGCATTCCTTTAGTTCTTCGAATATTCCCGACGAAATATTCACGGGCGCACGATCAGGATCTTTACCTCTTAATGCACGCTCTAAAATGTCAATGTTATCCCCACCGTCAGTTCCCCATCGTGCGCGATCCTCTTTTTTCAGTACTTCGGGTGTGCTGCGAAAACTCGCGGCTCTTCGTGGAGGTATGATCTCTTAATCTTAGTTAATCTTAGTTTATCTCTTCATTTACTAACATAAATCTAACATTTCTATTTTCATTCTAAATATAAGTAAAATTAGAGTCATTATTAATAATAATTTATATTTATTTCTAATTTTAATTAAATATTTTTTAAATATCACGTTTAGAATAGAATTTTATATACATTATGCTTTAATTTTTTATTTTTAAAGGTTTTATCATATAATTTATTAATTAAAATTAATTCTAACATTATCTATATTATCATAATCATGATATAAAAACATATTTATAATTATTAATTATAAAAAAATATGATTATGTAATAACGCAAAAATTTCTGTTTTTTTTATTAAAATGATACGCATATAAAAATCCACAAATATTATGTTATATAATAATGGTATTTTATGGTGAATATAATATAATATAATAATATTGTGTAATATAATATAATAGAAAATTCTTTATTTTTTAAAAGAAAAACATAATTATTCACAATGTTTATGCAGTTTAATGCTGTTTTTACATTTACGATTGAATCTCACGCTTTTATATATGAATTATTTATTCATTCATATTTTAAGCGAAAATGTATACGTTTCAACTCAATTCTACCATCATATGCATTATAATTAACAAATTTAATGATAATGTAAAACCACAGATGAATGCGTAATTACATTTAAAATGACACATATTTTTAAAATTTACATTTTTACGTCAGAATTTTTATGAGAATGTGTTACAATGTTTTATATTATAAAACATATGCGTATAATACAGGATGTGGCAATATTAACGATATGATATTCACTTTTTATTTTTAATATTAAAATTAATAATTTATTTAAAATTTTGGGAACTTGCATTAGTTCATAATTTTTAATAATACATAAAATTACAAAATGGTATAATTCTCAAAATTATTACTTTAATTATTATTAGAGTTGGAATTTTTACGAAACTAAAATCCTTAAAATTTTGTTAAAAATGACATCGAAAAATGCCAAAAAACAAATTTCAAAAAATTTTAAAACGTTTAAAATAATGATAAAAACATGCAATTTATATAATTATGTAAAAAAAAGTTTTCAAAAAACATTTTGCAGCATATAATCTTAAAAATAATAAAAAAAAATGCAAAATTTATTTATAAAATAGTTTATACATAAATTTATACATATAACAATCTTTAACTATTTTCATTTCTAATTATTAATAATTAATCGGGAATTTATTTCATATTTTATATTTTAATACTTTAATACATCGTAACATGCATTATAACATAAGAACATTATAATTTTTTTTTCGATAATTGAAGCACAATATGTTTAAATATTTTTATTTTTTATAAGACCGTAGTCATAAAATAATTACGATGTTAAAATACAAAAAAAATTCATTATACAATATATTTTTTATAACATTGTTATGTAAAGTTAGTGCATTTAAATTTTACAGAGACTAACTAGCACCAGTGTTATAACTAGAGACGTAAAAAGTACTTAAATGCTTTTTTTTATTTTAAGAGATAATTAAACATGTGTCCATATCTATCAAAAATATGACCTTTGAATTAAAAATTTGTTTTTTTGCTTTTTTGTCATTTTGAATGCTTTTTTTGGTCTAAAATTTTGGCTTAATTTACGTCTCTAGTTATAACATAAAAACAATGACTATGGTACAAAATAGCTACAGTTTCTGCATAATTTCAATTTCAAATTTTACAAACATATTTATTAATTAATAAAATGCAATATTTACTGAGAATTTATTGTATGTTTTAAAATTTTCACTTTTTAATTATTATATGACCACAATCTTTTTAGCATATAATCAGAGTCATCAAATTTTAAACGAAACCAAAAGTTTAAAAGCGCGATATTTTTTAAAATGATAAATAATTTCGTCACACTGTATATTTAAATCACATATAATCACATATAATGTTAATTATTTTAAATGTTTTTTAATTCTAATATTATGAAATATTTATATGATAGTATTATATCATAGTATTTTTGATACGGTGTCGTTTTATAGAACGTTCGTTAATATTGAAATTTAAAATTAATAATTAAAATTAATTAATTTATAATTAATATTATTGCATTAATTTTTGTTAAACTTTTATACGAAAATTAATCTCTTAAAAGTTTTAATCATTCGAATTAAACTTAAATTTAACTTTTTTAATATTTTTAAATTCAAATACATATTCATACCCTACTTTTATTTTATATTTTATTTATTCATTAAAAATTTGTTTATGTCTCTACGAATTACTGTGTATATGATACAATTAATGACTTAAAATTACGACTTATATTTAGCTTAAATTATGGAAAATCATAAAAAATATACCGGAATATGCCAAAAACAAGCCCCCCCCCCGAATAAAAGCCCCTTGGCTTATATTTGGTCCACACATTTTCTTACTAAAAAAGTCAAAATCTAAATATAAGCCCCGATGCTTGTTTTTGGCATATTCCGATAATATAAAAGTATTGATTTTTATTTTTATTAAAAATGATTTGTTTTTTATAAATATTTTGATTAAACATTAAAAGGATTTTAAATAAATATTTATTATTTAAAAATCGGATATACGGATACGGATATTAAATAAATATATTTCTTAAACTTATGTTTACCTAAAAATATAAATAAGTATTTTAATACAATAAAAACCCATTTTTATTGTATTATGTAAAAACATATTTTTACATTATATAAGAATTGTTTTTATTTAACGGACAATCATAGTATGCTTTTTTAATGTAAAAAAAATTAATTATAGAATTTTCGAAATTAATATTTGGTAATGAATTATATATTAATAGAGTTCAATTTATTAATTTGGAACAAAACCTTTACTATAAATAACTTTATATCCATTAAAATATTTAATGAAATTTTTGTTAATCACGACACAATTGACCTCTTTTTAAATATGAAAGGTCATGACTATCATAGTCTTAATAAATATTGAAACTAAAGACTTAAACTTTTTTTAAGAAAAACATTTTAAAATTCATAAATTTAAAAGAAAATCTTTTTAAAAATATAAAATAAATTTTTATATTAAAATTCCTATAATTAATAATTACAATTAATGGATTAAATTGTTAAAAACTGATTTTTATTTTTTTAAGAAATATAAAAATAACTATACAGAGTGAGTTTTTTAATGGTGAACAATTTTATGATTAAATAATTTTTTTATTTTTCTTTTTTGAATCTGTAGAGTGTTTTCAATATGTCCTCCATTTATCTGAGAAACTAATTTTAGCCGAAAGCGCCACTCTTTTAACATTAATTTTGTTTACCGTTAAAAAACTCACCCTGTATATGTGTTTATATCTATCAAAAATAATAGTATTTCTTTAATTTTGTACATTTGATTTGGACATGGTATATATGCGATATTGTATTATGTTAAAATTTCTTTTATTCATTTTTTAATTTTTTTAAATTCATAAAAAATCATTTCTAAAATTTGAAAATGATAAAAAAATATGATTTATATTTAAATTACACATTCACTGACGCATGTATGCTCTTTTCACGCGCTTAAACTGTTCTAAAATATAATTGTATTTATAATAAATAATACGAATGTACATGAATAACTAAAAAAATTTTAAAATATTTAATCATTAAATATATGAATTTAAAATTTTTGTTATTAAAACTTAGGTGCACACCCCTCTAGTATATGTGGTCTATGATTTTTCTAAATTTTTATCAATAAAAACCGAATAAATTATAAATTATGATATGACACAATAATACATGCATAATCATATGCAACATTTATTTATAATACAGTACGCCCGTCCTTATGGTGGACTCTGTAAAGGCGCCAGTGCTTTACGTGTGTTTTTTGTTTATAATGCTTAACATATGCGTACGCATTGAATAGCACTGGCGCCTGTACAGAGTCCACCATAAGAACGGGCGTACTGTATATATGTATATTATATATGTCAATGATTATTTTAATTTTTAATAACTGATAAATGATCATTTTTACATCATCATACTCATTACAAACAGTTTAAAGTGCAATTTTTATAATAAATCTCTATATTTAATAATTATAAATAAATATGTTTAAATTTTAAATTTAAATTAAATTAATCCGAAATGATCATAAAAATTTACAAAATATTGCGCTCAAATTTTTTGTCATTAACTGTATCATTCACTATCATTGTTATATTATTTGTAAATATAATATTCTTATTTCATATAAATAATTTAGAATTTAACGGTTAATTTAACTTTTAAATTAATGTTTAGCTCTACGCTCGAATATAATGCTCATAATGTTATATTTAAAATTAGCGATTTCCTCATTATTCATATTTAGTTAATATATATATATATATATATATATATATATATATATATAGTATAAAAAGTATATAACTTATATATACTTTAGTTATACATTAATCAATGCCGGAACTATTAAATACGATATAAGCACGTAATGCAATCTGTAACTATGAGCATTATGAATTAGTTTTTTGCAAAAATAAATTTACGAACGAATTAATTTTAATTAATTTTAATTAAATTTTAAATATGATTTTTCCATGTTTTATACCATGTGTTTATTTTAAATGGATACCCAATTGTAAAATATTGCTAAATAGTACATTGTATAAGTTATGATAATAATGACAAATTTTGAAAATTTAAATGTTAATAATATGTAAGTTTTATTATGATTTTCATAATAAATGATATTAAATTTAAAAATAATTTGTATATTTTTAAATTTTAATATAAATTGTTATCAAAATACTCAGTTTTACAATAAAATTGACTAACGTTATTTATGAGAGTCCCAAATTATTAAAAATTTTACCCAAAAAACATGGAGAGTTTTTGTATATTTTAAAACGAAACCGATATCTTTTGGTCAAAAATTTTCTGAGTCATTAGAGTTTCTAATGTTTCATTTATTTTTCGATGACCCTGTATATGATATATATATAGGGCATCATTTTAAAATAAACACTCTGTATACATATATTGTTATTAAAATATTAAACAATGAATAACTTTCAATTCGTAACTTTCATAATTTTTAAACATATTTATGTCCATTCTTTCGATTGCACAAAATTAACCATAATATTCAGTGATAATAAAAATGTCGAAAATGACTATAAATTAATATAAAAATAAAAAATATTTTATAATTTTTAAATAATCGTAAAATAAATGTATGTTCAATTTTTGTGCCTTTAATTTTTCATTATACTGTGGTCTGAGTGCACATAAATGTCATCAGATATAAACAATCCTTAGGTCATACCCCTTCAATATGTATATACTAAGTATTATCGTGATGCTTCAATGGGCCACAATGGTCCTATAGAATCGTGGCATCCTCCTTTATGATTGAAATGTATCTTTAGTTATTTTGAAAGTGTCTAAAACATAAAATTATTATAAATTTTAAATAATTATTTTTGCATTATATATTATTGTGTCATTATTTCATATATGAAAATATATATGAATGTTTTTTAAAAATAAATGTTATTAAACATTTCATTTTTTAAAATAAAACACTAAATGCTAATTATGAGTCATTCACACTAAAAATTTGTGCTTAAATATAATAACTAGAGACGTAAAAAGTGCTTTAAATGCTTTTTTTTAATTTTAAGAGGTATCAAAGAAATAATTAAATATGTGTTCATATCTATCAAAAATATGACATTTGACACCAAAAAAATTGCTTTTTTTTGTTTTTTTTATTTCATTTTTCTCAAAAATTTCCTTTACTCCCCCTTTGTATTTTTAAAATTTTTGAAAAATGTGCTTTTTTTGCAATTTTAAATGCTTTCTTTGGTCTAAAATTTGGGCTTTAATAATAACACATCTGTATATTAATTTACATGTGTGTACGTGTATTATATAATAATTATAATATAGAATTATAATAATAATAATTAATAATAATAAAAATAATAATAATAATAATAATAATTAATAATAATAAAAATAATAATAATAATAATAATTATTATTATTATTATTATTATTATTATTATTTATGTACAGTGTTTTCTGCCTTAATATTGCTCACGTGACTGCATTTTGAATGAAAATATGTAAAGATGTGCACGGATTTTTTTAAACATTTAATTATAATTTTTTTATTTTTATATTTTATTTAAAATATTAATTAATTAAAAAATAATTACTTTTTTAAATTCTTAATTTTATGTATTTTTCTAAATAAAATATAAAAATAATAAATTATAATTAAATGTTTAAAAAATCCGTGCACACCTCTTTACCTATTCTCATTCAAATTGCAGTCATGTGAGCAATATATAGGCAGAAAACACTGTATAATATAAAATTTGTTAAAAAATGTTTAAATCGTTTATTTAAAATAAGCATTTAATACGGTTATAAATATTAAGCTTTATTTGTATATGCACATTCCATTATCTATGATTAAAATTTATTTTAACGCATATTTAAAAATGTATAAAGAAATATGACATTTAAATATAATCATATTAAAAAGATATTGATATATCGATACCGTTCATTAATAATCCAAAAATCAATGTTATTATAAATGAAAACTATTGTTTAATGTGTTAAATGCTGAGGTGTTAACAGACTATGTCTATATATTTTAATAGAACTAATATTTGAAATTTTTAAATCATTTCTGATTAATTTTAAATATTAAAAAAATGATTAAAAAAATGCTGAAATTTTATTATGAATAAAGTTTAAAATGTTATTTTTCTCATTATGCACCATTTCAATACAATTTTTAACCGATATATAAAACGAGTTTTGTTACAGTATTTCATAAAATGAATGTTAATTGAGAAATAATCTGAATTTCTGTATTATTTGAAAAATTAAAATTTATTAATTATAATTTAATTATAAATTTTTAGACGAAAGTTCATTTCGTGCATCTCCACGAAGACTCAGGGGACGGACACGAACGACCGGAGGTGGAAATACAGAGCATGGTGATAGTTTAAAAGGACGATCAACAACAGGCGGTGGCGTCCCACAAATATCAGTTTCTGATTATTCAGAGGTAAGTTTTTTTATATTTTATTAAAATCCTAAAATTAATTATATTTTAATTTTGTTAAAGTAAACGTTATAAAAAATTAAAATTATCAGTGAAATTCTAAAGAACTTTTATATGTTTTAAAAAATTAATTACGATATGAAAAAGTATATTAAATGAGTTTTAAATAATTTTTATTATAAAATTATAAAAAACAATAGTAATAGTGAATGATGATAAAATATCAAAATAATTAATTTAAAAATGTTCATTTGTTTTTTCGATATATAACTATATCATACTAAATTATAGTTTATGATTAAATACATTTAAAAAATACAAAAATTGTAGAGTTTTTCCAATCGTGGGAGTGTCGTGAGTTCCGGTGAAAGCATTGAACGTCATGATGAAGACATTGAACATGCATTTGCATATCACAGCCGAAGTCAGACATCCCTTTCTTCTTTTGGGGTGAGATATTCATAAATAAATGCGAATTTAAAATTAAAAATAAATTAACATTTTCTTTTAATTTTTTTGGATATACTGAAATGGTAATTTTATTGCCGTTTTTATATTTTTAATTCAATGTTTTTATTGATGCGAAACGTTAAATAAATAGTTTAATGGACGCGTTTTTATATGTTAAATTTATTTTTTAATAATTTGTAAAAAGGACATTCACTAAAAACACTTTTAAAAGTATAAGATTTTTAATTAAGATTTTTGAGGACTCAATTTTAAGGTCAAAACGTGATTTGAATTTACTGATTAAAGGACAATTTTGATTCACTTTTTTATCGCCGATTTTTATTAAATGCTATTAAGGAATTGATAAATACAAAGCATATAAAAATTATGCATTAAAAATAAAGGAAATAATTAATTATAAATGAATACATGAAGGACCATGTTAGAATTTGCCGTGTTCAAAACTACTATCAATAAAAAGGGTTTTTTAATATTTTTCTTTAGTAACGTAATGAGTATAGATTTTCTCTATTTTCTCATGTAAAAAATGATATTATGAATATCAATAAACATGTTTCTGAGAATATTACAAATATACATATGTACATATATATCAGAATTTTTTATTTTTAAATACCGAAAGTGATTCTGATGATCATTTTAAGCATAGCAAAATTACTTATGATACATGTTAAAATAAGTAATGCATATTTTTAACATATTTGAGTATTGAAATACAGTGAAACCTTCCTTAAGCGGACACCCACAGACTATGTGTTCGCTTAAGAGAGGTCTTCGTAACTGCAGGTTTTACAGTATTTAAATTTTAAAGCAGCAGAATTTATGCCCATAGAGCTTTTTGTTATTTTTGAGATAATTTTTTAAGAATATATGAGCGAAAAGTTTGGACACCTGAGCCCTGAACAAAAGAAGTCATATTCGACTAAATTTAGTTTTATTTTAGATTAATTTTAACAGATTATGGGTGTCACACGGGCAATAGTGTGTTAAATACTTAAATGCATAAATGCAACGATTTTGAAATAAATTTAAAACTAAAATGATGCATATTTTTATTTAAATTACATTTACACATAATTTAATTATTTTTAATTCATATGACGTATTATTTATAAATGGATAATGTCAATTAACTAAAGTATATATGACATAATTTATTATATAAAAAATTTAGCATTTTTAATTATTTCTTAGTATATTCGAACATAAAATTAAATTATTTATTTTAATGTGTTTAATTTTGAAAATAATTATAATAAATTGTTGTTTAGGCGCGGAGTGAGAGTATGTCGAGTGTTTACAGTGCTGCGGGCGGAGGACGGTATGGTGCTGTCGCGGTCACGGGCGAAATATTGTTTTGTATCAGTTATAACTATAAAGCGGGTGCAATGGAAGTGTATATTAAGGAATGCAGAAATTTAGCCGCAGTTAAACAAAACCGTTCTGATCCGTGAGTTTTTATAATTTTTTTTTAAAAATATATTGTTATTTTTGTTAATTTTAAATTTTGCCGTATAAATTTGGAAACTAATTTAATGATTAAAAAATAAATAATATATTTTATCAGAAAAATTAAAATTAAAATTTTGTCAGAATGATGCTTAAATATTTCGCTTTTAAAAAGGTATGTCAAAGTATATCTGTTACCGGATCGTACTAAAAGTGGGAAAAGAAAAACGAAAGTGAAAAAACATACATTAAATCCTGTCTTTGATGAGATCCTTAAATTTTATATGACGATTTCGGAGATTGAAACACGCACACTATGGTTATCAGTATGGCATAGTGATATTTTTGGACGCAATGATTTTCTCGGTGAAGTGACACTACCTCTGGGACATGAGGTATTTGAAAATCCGGGACTTAAGTGGTATCCTCTTCAGGAAAGAGTATGACAAACATTTAATTAGTTTTATATTAAATTTTAATTAAAATATCATATTGAAACTGTTAATAGCTCGATATGTCAGAAAATAGTCTAAGTTATAAGGGGGACATATTTCTCGCTCTTAAATATGTGTCCCCCGATGTGACGTCACGTCGATCCAAAAGAGCAACATCTAAAGGCGAATTACATGTGTTAGTAAAAGAGGCCCTTAACCTTATGGCGACACGATCCAATGGCACTTCAGACCCTTTTTGTAAATGGTAATGTTAAATAAACATAATAATTTATTACAAAAATATTATAAATATTTTTATATTATTTTATATTTTGTTTATTGATATAAAGTTTGAGTATAGTTAACAATAATAACATGTTAATAATAATAATGCTGTTATTTTTAGTTACCTATTGCCTGATAAAACTAAAGCGGGAAAACAAAAGACACCGGTGATTAAAAAAACATGTAATCCCAAATGGAATCACACATTCATATATGAGGATCTTTCAATTAACGATATTAGGGAACGATGTTTGGAACTTACCATTTGGGATTATGATAAAATTACTTCAAATGATTTTCTCGGTGGTGTCAGACTCAGCTCTGGAATTGGTAATTATATTTAATATTTTTAATTTTATTTCATATATTTATATACCTTTTTTCAGTTAAATTAAACATTTTTTAAATAAAAATAAAATAATATACAGGGATTTTCAACTAAAAGTATACCCAATTGTTCTAAGATTGCTAAATATGATTATTATAAAATTTAGTAATATTATTTAGATAAAACACCCTGTACATGTACATGCATATTGAGCTATGGGGCGTTAGTGTTCACCCCTCGAGAAAACATTTCAGGTTTTTGCAGTGAAATTTTTCGCACGCGATTTATGACGTGCAATTTTCACGATTTTAAATAGTTTTTTTGTTGAAAAACGTAATTTTTGGGAAAAGTAAAGGCCCCACAAAAAAGTTGTCGATGGCGCGTATGATGTACTATCAGAGTGTGTTAATTTGATACCTGTTACGTCATGATCGGCCGACGGTATTGATTTTATAACCGTTTTTAAATTTTTCATGATTTAAAACGCGTGTCTCCGGATATTTAAGTATGGTTTTTCGTGGAATCGCCCTTAACCTTTATTCGTAAAAAACGATAAAATTAAACGTGACACACACACACTTTGACAAACTAAAGCCTGAAATTGTATTTTTGAATATAAATTGATATGAAATATATATGTATATTAATAAATAATGTAAAAATAGGGAAATGTGAGGGTAAAGACGTGGATTGGATGGACTCAATCGGAGATGAGATGATGTTATGGCAGCAGATGGTCGATCGTCCGAATATGTGGGTTTATGGTGAATTGCATCTGAGAGCATCGATGCAAACGCGACGATCATAATATTCCAAAACTTAATATATCATTATATATTATATAAAATTTAATATTTTTATTTATTTATTGACAATCATTATCATGATAAAATTACGTCATTACGTCATTTTAAAAATTTTTGCCCAATTATTAGTCATGAGCCAAATTTACATTTTACAACAATGGCTGAACCAATGAATCATGATGTGTCTTAAATCCCATTGAGTACCTTTATCTGTAAATATAAGAATAGGATATTATTAAATTGTATTTTTAGTTTTTTAATAATTTATTTGTATCCTTTTCTTTTAGATTTTTTTCTAAAATTATAGTAATTTTAGTATCATATGTCTTCCAATTTCTTCATTTTATTATTTTTAATGAATCGATATTTTTATTATTTTCGAAATGATTTATTCGCATAATAAAAGTTCGATTATACCGGTATGATACTGATACGAATAACTGTTGAAAATGATATTAAAATCGGAGTTTACTTTTAATGTTAACTTTTAAAAAGTTATAAAATGTTTAATATATTTTCAAATTATAATGTTATCATTAATTTTAAAATTAATTATTATATAATGAGCGTTTTATTATGATTTTTAAGGTTTAAATGTATTGATTTTAAATGAGTGTCGAATATTGTTTTTGTTCCTATGATTATAATATAAAATTATAAAATATTTTTTAAAATTAATTCAAATATTTGTTAACATATATCAAAATATAAAAATTGTTAACATTATAACATAAATAATTTTTAAAAATAATATATAATAACATATTTCTAATATAAAATATTCGCATTATATTTACATTTAATA
>JAQIXB010000224.1:0-21916 GCA_034697405.1 Mesoplophora pulchra | reverse complement strand
AAATATTTTAATATTTTATAATATATAATCATCGATAACATAACTTTTTATTATAATGAAATTTTTAATTAAATTTATTTTTTAAAAAATATCGTCATATTAATTATTTATAATGATGAATGTGAACGGATTTATAATGATATAATATATTTAATGCTAAAATAATATATATTTATTTATAACGATAATAAAAGAATAGTTTTTTATTAATAAATTAATTAATTAATTAAATAATTTTATGTTTTAATATATAATTTAAAAATATTCAGTAAATTCATTGCATAAAAACGATTCGTATATTCATAAATGAGTTATGCTGAAAGATGAGGATGGAGATGTTCATCCACAACAAGTGGAACATGTACTATACTATAGTATACATACATACATTTTTACGTATTAAATTCCATAATTAATGTATAATAATCATATATAAAATAATTGTGTTCATATTAAAGTTAAGAATAAGTAAATTACAAATAAAAAGAGATCATAATATAATGAGAAAATCACAATTTTGATCATAAATGGCGACGGAATATGGAACTAAATGTGATGCTATAATATAATGATGATGCTCTCTCTGAAGCATCATCTGAAAAACGGCACATTCACGACGACACTAAACACATATACTATAGTATTACATTGAAATATGCGAACACTCTTCTCATATGTGAGAAGAAAATACTAAACGTTCACATATACACCGAACATCATACATTAAGACACTTTTCATATATCAATTATATACATACATTCTCTTAAAGTTCGCTCATTACTATAGCACATTCCGTCAATTTTATTGCTATATATTTAAACAGCAGTGGCGTCATCGTGCGTATCATTTCTTTATTTGTATATTGTGTATCATTTAGAAATGAGTCATTTATTTAATTCGGTATTTCTTTATCTGAATTATGTTACGTCATTAATGTGTAAAATATAAAAAAATTATTAATTTTTATATTTTTAAACATTAATATTAAAAATATATCGCTATAAAATCAATGAAAATACGTTTAAATAAAACATAAAATGAATTTTTTTAATACAAATTTTTTGTTAAATATTGAAATATGACGTAATGATTATAACTAAAGAATACACTATATTCATAGCATTGTATCATATGTTTTTATTGACGCATCATATTATGATCATATAAAAGTATAAAAATATGTGTAAACATTTTCTATTGAATTATGTTCCAATTTTTATAAATATTAAATAAATTTATTGATTGAAAATACATAATAATCGATTGTGTTTTATTTTCTTATAATTAAGAAATAGTCATAGTGACAGTGATATACAGTAATATATAGTAATAGTTAAGTGAACATAGAAATAAATATGTCGGATAATCGTTCGGAGCTCTATGAAGAGGTGCGTTTATACCGAACATCGCGCGAACGGGAAAAGTATGATAATTTAGCGGATCTCTACGCTGTGATTAATACAATACAATGTTTGGAAAAAGCGTATATCAAAGACAGTGTCATACCGAAAGAGTACACAGCGGCGTGCTCCAAACTGTTGGTTCAATACAAAGCCGCCTTTAAACAGGTCCAAAGTGAACAAATCCCGAATGTCGAATCGTTTATGTCGAAATACCGTTTCGATTGTCCCGCGGCCATGGAAAGGATTAAAGAGGATCGTCCGATAACGATCAGAGATGACAAAGGAAATACGAGTAAATGCATCGCCGATATCGTGTCTCTGTTCATTACGACAATAGACAAACTGAGGCTCGAAATTAAATCCATGGACGAAGTAATGCTATGAATACAGTGCTGTGCATACTTCGAATGCCTTTTTTGTAATTTAATTAGTAAATGACATCATCTGTCATGGCAATGGAATGATTTCATTGCGTTAAACTCAATGCATTCATAAATACGATTACAAAAGAGGCATTCGATCATTACATAGTATTGTTATATCGATGTTAATATTTAATGTTTTCATACCCTATATTTATATGCCGTTTTATCATAGTCTTATCCATAATATAATGGATAAACACATTTTAAGTTACAATAAAAGGAACAAACATAAGAGACATTTTGTCATTTAATATGCAATGATATGACAATATCTTTAAGTTACTTAATTCAAAAGGAAAATATCTCTTACGTTTGTTCTAAAACCTGTAATTACGCTGTTAATTAATACGTTAAATGAATATACAGCTTCAGCCCGATTTAAAGGAATTATACGATACAATGAACCGATTGAGTTTAGTGCCGTCGGATTTCGACGGTAAAAGTAAAGTCCGTGAATGGCTCAATACGATGACATCGATGGCGGCATCCGATGAACTGAGCGAACCTCAGGTCAGACAATTGATCTTCGATTTGGAATCGTCATATAACGCTTTTAATAAATTATTACATGAATCGTAATCGATCTGTTTTTAGTATAATTATACATTATATATCAATAACAATATGAATCAGTATTACATTAATCCTTTTATATCGTATGTATACGCTAAAAGTTCATATTTACATTGTAATCGCGGATCAAATAGCGCAACGTATAAATAGGAACTCTTAACATATACATACGATATGTGTTAAAAAACATTAAAATTATGTGAATATACAGTAAATTTCATCATTTATGTACATTATACATTGTTTTTTAGCACATGTTTGTGTTGCGTTTTGCAATCAGCAGATGAACATAAATAATGAAATTTATTGTACATTTGTATCAAATTTAATAAATGACAAAATATTAATATATAATTAAAGAAAAAATATGATTAAAAAGGAAATGTATCGTTTTATTCAAATTTTTAATAATATTAAAATGAAAAAAAATTCACAAAAATTTTAGTGTCAAATATCTGATTAAATAAATGTAATTAAATATTTAAGTGATAAATGTGCATTTTTCGTTAGGATTAATCACACATGTCGTAGAGACCTGCACTTGAATTTACTGTTTCAAAACATGGTGAACGTATTCAAACACAATGTGTGTTTCTACGACCGATGTGATTAACGAAAGTTTAGTATGACCATGAATTGATCATTTGAATCAATTTACGGCTCTGTTTAACATAATCTACGGGTGTGACATTATAAATGGTGTTTTTAATGCGTTGTTCCTGATTATAGGTCTCTATAACTGATCCCAATCTAAAGGTATACGTCTTAAAGCATATCGAATGCATTATTTCATTGAATTTCGTTTCGTCATTGTCTTTGAAAAGAGCCAATTGTTGTGCAGAGACATCCAATAAACGTTCGGCATTATCCTGAAACAGCGTACACCAATGCTCACCCGTACAGTCCGCTACGGACACGCTCATAATGATGCGCCATGAAAAGTTCGCTGAATCCGTACTGCATTTGTCACATCGGAAAAGACCGTTATTTTCGTCATTAACTTTTTTATTACAATCCTTTGTCACACACGCTTTATACAGAGGATTCCTTCCGACGGATAATATCGTTCCGTTAACATTCGCATACGTTCTTTTATCACCCAAATTCTGCATTGATATTTGTGATAAATATTTCCAATCATTGGTCGCACCGCTTCCGGAGTCTTTAGATAATGGATTAAACTGAAGACTTTGGCCCTCAGATGCATACCATCCTAACACATCATCATTAATATATGTATATATACATATACATTAACTTACCTCTTAGTAAATGTGATTCGGGTATATCGGGATCATACTGTATTCCGGTACTCGAACCAATGGACAATGTACGTCCTCCGAAGTCCCCGACGATGGCCCCTTTAATCGCAATGACACTGTGTAATGCGGCATTAAACTCTTCTGCAGCATTATTCCACAGTGTAAATCGTATTTCAGCTGAAGATTTATCTCCGATCATAATGTCTCTTTTCTTTAGCTCTTTATTCGTCTTTTTACTGACGATTTCCGTGACATCATCGATATGAGTGATGATACCGATGACATCGGCCAAAGATGAGGGACTGAATTTTTCTAAATCTTTAATTTCAGTGAAACGATATCTCAATTTAGGAATGGATAAAGAATCATCCGCGGATTGAATGACGGAATCAGATGTGAGAGTGATTTCATAGTCGTTATTGAGATTCGTGAACTTTTTATTGGCCGTTTTCACCATACCCTTTGATATATAATAAACTTTATTCATTTCAATGATTTCGAAGAATTTTTCGCATTCCTTTTTAAAGGCCGTAATCCTAACCTCACCCGTCTCATCCGTCACATCGAAACTGAACAGAGACCCCTCACCTTTGGCATTACTCCAGTGACGTATCGGACTCTTCGAAGTCACACGTCCCTTTATACACCACATATTGAAATACGGTGTCACCGCGTTTATCGGACACGTTTGAGCATCGGTTAATTCACGATTCGGATTCGAATTCGCACCGTTCATTGTGTTATTGTTATTTCGTGATTCTCTGTCTGATCCGTCATAACCAAAATTCGGACGTGATCCGTCATAACCGAGATTTGGACGTGATTCGGGTACGGATGATACCGGATTATTGAGGACTCCGCCCGCATTCGGAGCTCCGATACGATGTCCGACGTCTTCACCCTTATGTAAGACTATAGCGTCCTGAATTATCAGCACCTTTTAAACGCACAAATAAATTATATCATTAATTTTCGCACATAAATTATGGAAATTTAAAGGGATCTTATATCATGAGACATAATGGGTCTAAAATGTGAGGTAAAAGGGTATATGTACCGTTTTGTCGCCATTATCGAGTTTATTGATAACGTATTTAATGATTTTAATGACGGTGTATTTTTCGAATTCACCATTAAGGATTTTGTCGACCATAGTCGAAGATATCACCATAGTATGTCCATGGGTTGAGATACCGTCAGACACCATCATCCTGTATCTGGTGCTGGCACCGGCGCGTGTGTCATTCACGGCTCTGTAATTCAGTATCTGTAAAACGGCATTTTCCACTTTTTCGCCGCTCATAAATCTCTGAATGGCATTATATGTTAATTTTATATCCATCATTTGATTATTAATTAATCGCGAATTTACTATAATTTTAATGATATAATTAATGTGAAAATTTTGTTTTATGAACGATCGTTCAGTACAAAAACACCGATCAAATATGTCGTGAAAGAACTGAGCGCGAATTTTTTATTAATGATGCAATCACTGTGTACGTAATGCTATGGATAATGAATAGAGAATGACGCCGAAAGTTTTATTTTTATTTTAAATAAATTATTAATTAATATTTTCATAAATAAATGTTAAATTTAAATTTTAAATTTTAATCATTTATGAAATCTTTAATTTCATTAATATTTTATTTAAAAAAATAATCAAAAAAATGTTATTATTAATGAGAATTGAGTAATGCTCACACATGTACCTGTTTATAGTGCAATATTATGGCTTATAATTTATGGGTGTTTTATGTTTACATAAATACATATGTGTTGATATGTGTGAGAATATTCCGCCTCAAATTTGATATTAATTTTTAATTTTAAACATAATTAATTAATAAATAAACGTTTAGAAAATGTCGAACTTTAAACAGTTACAAAAACAGCATTTGGATCTTAAGAAAGTGCCGCCTCTGCATTCGAATCGCATCATCACATTCATCAATCATTTCATCACATCGATTGTCTTCGAATTAAATGAACTGTCATCGGTCATTGATACGAAATTACATCATTTAAATAATAAAATAAACATATGTCATTCGAATTTAGTGATCTTAGAAATGAGACTCAATTCCATCAGCGGTTTAGCATCAGTCTCATTCAATGAGAAAACCGCTGAAACACCATCAGCATCTGCATCCGTATCATTATCGGACATCCCAAAGACACCATCGAATGAAAGTGCCGCACCATTAAATCACGATGATGATAATGGTGATAATGATAATGTTAATAATGATAATAATGATAATAATGATGATAATGATAAAAATGAAGTGATTAATGATGAAACGAATAATGACACATTTAATGATAATGAAGAAACAGTGAAAGAAAATGAAGAAATTGTCGATGATCCTAAACTAATGAAATATAAGAAAATGTATAAATTGGGAATTCCGATCGGTGCCGTCCATCAGAAGATGATCTCTGAAGGATTTGACCCCAGTCTTTTCCCCGATCCTAACGCCAAATGAATTTACCGCTTTTTCTACACTTTTACCTCACTTTTTAGTCACCCTCTTATAGCTCGGGACTGACCTTTTCTTTTAATACTCTTTTTATATCATATCTGAGCATATCTCATAACACGCGTTATAACATTGGGTCTAAAGTGTGACGTAAAATTATATTCTGTTATTTTATAACGAAATTTTATTATTAAATTATTATGTAAAAACATTGATTTTATTATTAATTTTATTATTTAATTATAATTATATTAATATTACAATATTTGTAATAAATTAAATTATGAATTAAATGTTTAAAATATTAAAATTTTAAATTAATTTATAATTAAATCGAAAAAATTAAAAACGAATTATTTTTGTATATTATATTTTAAATTATTATTTACATAAATGTTAGCTTAGGTTAGGTTAAGTTATGTTATAGTTTAGGTTAAAATAAATGTTTACATTATTTTAAATTATTCATTAAAAGATAAATCAAAAGTTTGAATTTTAAATATTTATGTGAAAATATACGAAAATTTTAAAATATAAAACGAATGCCAAAAAATTGATAAAAATATTGTTTTTAAACATAAATTTAGGAATTTTTCAGATGAATTTTTTATAAAATTTCAAAAAATAATAGCGATAAAAGTAATTTAAATAAATATTTTATTATTTATATTTAATTATTTATATTAAAAAATGCTAAATTTAGTACATGTTTATTTATTAATTGAATTAAATTGAAACTTTCGAAGGTCATTGTGAAAGAACATACTAAAAGAACATATTAAAAGAATATACTAAAAGTATACTCTCAAAGAACATAGACTATTGAGATATGCTTTTGTATTGTAAAGTGTTTCACTATGTATGGCATATATTATAAGTGTAATATTTGTGTATTATACCGGTTTACCCTTTAGATAGCGCCGGTCTTATAGCTTTAGACATAACATATTGATATATATTCACAGAAAGATACAAAAGGATATTAAAGGTGAGCATACCTTATACTTTAAAGACATTAGTATATCATTATAGCTCTAAGCTGTGAATGTGGACTTAAATGCGAGGTAAATGGGTAAATAGACAGCGTCTATGATATTTTCTAATGCTGCACATTGTGCACTTTAGTAATGTAAGATACTAGTTCCAGTACTAGCAGTGTATGTATGTTTTGAGGGTGGGGCATTGATAAAGAACAATTGACATTTACATTTACATTTAATAATACATATTCATTCATTCATTTATTTATTCATTTTCATGCACATGTGAAACTTAAATATTTTTTTTATTTTTACTTTTAAATCATAAAATTGTTCATATATTTATTTTTAAAATATACACACATTATTATATGCATTAATCGAATGATGTACTAATGATTAACTAGAAATTAACTAAAAGGTAATAGCAGATAATAGTAGATAATGACGGGCACCATTTTGGAAAATTTATCGAATAAAAAGTTATCGGTCGTTATTTCAATCATATTCATAATTCAGATCATATCATTTTTCATCGGCGCATTCATAGGTATGTTCATTCATTCATTATCTTATCATAGAATATATTAAAATATTTATGTTTAAATTTTTTCATTTAAAAAATTTTAACACATATATTGACGTGAAAAGTATTTTTATAAAACTTTTTCTTTAAAACTATTCTATGTTCACTTTTATTATGAATAAATAAAAGTGTTTTTATTATCATTATAATGTTTACGTAATCATATCGAATTCATTATCATAATGAAAATGATTACGAAATTATTGATTATGAAAAGTTTTTTCATAATAATTTATTATGATTTTATTATTAATATAATAATAATGATGACATTGACTATGACATTAACTATGGCATTAAATAGCACCATCACCTTCGAGCACAGAACAGGCATCTGCAACTAAATGCATCGCCCAAAATGAGAATGAATTATCCATTCCGAGGGTCATACAAAAGAATGGATTGACATTGCCACAGAACTGTATTCAATCGCAATACGATCAAAATGATCAGCAAAGAGGGTATGCCCATATTCACATTCTTATAGCACGAGATGAGCACAGAGAAGTCTTATAACATGCGTATAAATGCTTTTTAAGTGTACTCACATCGTGCTATAAGATCGTGTCTAAAAAGTGCGATTTAAGAGTGTATTTATTTTTTTAATTATAATTTTATATTAAATATTAATGATGTATATTTTTAATGTTTAGAAACATAACATTTGCATTTCAATTGCCTCTTCCAAAGGATGGGATAATATTGGATTACTCCCGATGGATGCAGAATTTATTGACCATTCTTATACCCGATGTTCAATACGATGAAAGAATATCGAAACCGCATTCGGACTCTGATGAACATATAAATTCGTCCATAATAATGCACGTGCGTTTAGCGGTTCGAAACATCGGAGATAATAAATGGAAAGACTATGCACACAAAGATAAACTAAAAAGAACTATGAACTGTAAAATCGAAAAAAGAAAAGTATGATTTTCAAATTTTAATTATTATTAATATTTAAGTTTTTAGTTAATTCTTTTTTATGAATATATTTATTTTATACGCATATACTAAAATTGTAAAAACTTTTATTTCAGCGTATACATGGATATAAATTCGATTGTGATTTAATACAACTCTTTGAGTTACAATCACTTTATTATGATTTTTACTTAATTAATATCAGATTTATCGGTATGTTATTTATTTATTATAAATTTAATAAAAAATAAAATTTTAATTTTTTTATTAAAGATTTTCAGAGCACGAATTTTTGGGGATTTCTCAATGATTTGGAATTAGTTGCGATTCATCAGAACGGAGGATTCACAAAAATTTGGATGTCATTAAAAACGTTTTTTTCTGCGGTCACTCTTTTTACACTTTTGTGGTACTATAACAGGTGAAATTAGTATTTTTAATTCTTTTTAAATTCATTAAAATATTATTATCATAATAAATTATAAAATAATTAATATTTTATTTTAAAACTTTAATTACATAATAGACTTAAGCAGTTACATCGTGAAAACACACTTTTGGAAAAGACACTCATAGTTTTAGGTAATTATAGTTAATTAAAGTGCATGTATACTAATAATGTGTTCAAAAATAATAAATTAATTAAATAAAATTTAATTTTTAAAAAATTTTAGGCATCGCATTAACACAATTGAATATTCCGATAGAATTTTTGAGTCTGTTTTTTGATATCGAATTTATGTCATTTATATTTGACCTTAGACAGGGCCTATTTCATTGCGGACTCTTAAGTTTTTGGGTCATATTCACGGGTGAACATCTTTTGGTAATTTTTATTATTATTATTTTTATTTTAAAATCATTTAAATTTTAATAATTTTCTTTTTAAATAAATCAAAGGACGGAATTCACAGGTCACGCATTTCATCGTATTATAAACAATTGAGTATCGTATTAATCGCTTATATATCATTATTCATATTCGATTTAAGTGAACGGTAATTTAATATAATTAATTATTAATAATGATTATAATTAATTTATTATTTGAATATTTTAGAGGCATTCAATGGATTGATCCTTTTTTCACCATTTGGGAAGTCGATTCCCGATTTGCATTAATATTTATTATAACAGCTAGTATATCTTCAGTCGGATACTTCCTCTTCTTGACTTATAACATTTGGTAATACTATGTAACTTTTTATAAAGTACTACTAATCCAGTTACGCACTGAGCTAGTAATAGTGCATATTGATATAAACCTAATAAAACCCTACTAATATAAACATATAAACACCAATACTCTACTAATACACTACAATATATACTAATAAATTTGCTATTTTAGGTTAGCATTTCGTAATATATCAACGAAACAGTCATCTCTGCCATCGATGTCATCGACACGACGACTCATATATCAGGGGATCATTTATCGCTTTAAATTCTTACTTTTGGCAACAGTCATATGTGCTGCGGCCACTGTTGTAGCTTATGTCATGGGACAGGTATTATTTTTTGTCATAAATTTTATTATGATTTTAAATATTAAATTCGAATAAAAATTCAGGTCTCTCATGATCAATGGCATTGGGAAGATAATGACGATGATATGCCATTCACACCGCCATTGCAATGGACGAGTGCCATGTTCACCACGGTCTATGCCCTTTGGAACTGTTATGTCATTACGCTTTTGATACTTTACGCACCTTCGCATAAAGGGGTACTTTCAATATATACTTTTTATAACATTCGCGCATTCCATATCCGCGTATGCCAATTTCGCGTATGCCCATTCCGCGCATAGCCAAATTCGCGTATAACAAAATCAGCACAAAGCCATGTTTGCGCATTGCAAAATCCGATGATTAAATTTAATTTTAATTAATAGTTTTATAATAATTTAAAGTTTTTTATTAAATAACTATTATTTTTATGATTATTATTAATCTTAAAATTGTTTTTGTATTAAAAGATAACAAAGAAATGCTTAGAATGTGTTAATATATCTTAAAAATAAGATTTACGCATAATAATTGCTTTTTCCCTATCATTTGCTTAAAAGAGCAAAAAAAAAGTAAAAATGCTTTTTAATTTTGCTTTTTTATTACCTTTTATTAGAATTTTGAGAAAGAATCAAAGGAAAGTTTAAAGGAAATATTTAAAATTTCGCATTAGAAAAATATCTATATTTATGGATAATTTTGAAAAAATGAGGGACGAATATCGCACATATGGAAATTTAAAAAAATATAATTTTAAAATATGCTTTACATTCTGATAATGGAATACTATCAATTTATAGCATAAATGTCAATGTTTATATGTTATTCAAAAGTTAAATTATTATAATAATAAAATATTTGAAATGTAAAAATGTGTCATACACTTTTTATGTGCATTTTTTTAAAATTTTTAAATTAGTTTCATACATACATATGCTTTAAAGTCACATAATGTATTGCATATGATTGAACTTTGGGTTAATTCTATAGCGTACCTTTAGGTCAATCCATAGGGCACTTTAAGGTCAACCCTACTATTTGCATATCATAAAAAGTATAAAACTGATAAAAATGAAAATAATATATTTTATAATAATTTCATTATAAAAGTTAAATTTTTATAAATAAATAATTTTTAAAAATAATAATAAATTTAATAAAAAACAATAAATTATTATGAAACTATAAATTAAAATTAGCATTAAATACACGGATTTTGATGCGCGGATATGGCATTATGTTAATTTTTATCATGTTTTTAGTTACATTTATGCACAGTAATATGAGAAAAAAATTGCACGTAAATTAAGCAATGCATAAACTATGTAATGGTATTTTTTAATTCACTACGAATTTTGTTCTTATAAATCTGTGCATGATTGTAAACTTTATTAAACATTACTATATTATATGCAAAAATGCATACTAAAAGTTGACTTTTATTTAGTAAACATACATCACAATTAAGCACACATGTCGTAGAGACAGATTGCAATAGAATTTGCTTATCATAGCATAGATTTTAAAACATTAATAAACAAATTAATTTGCATACTGTCTCTACGACCTCTGTGATTAATCGTATTTCCAATTCATTTAAAGTATAATTTAAAATAACGATAAAAGAGTAAAAGTCTGTTGCAGAGTCTCAGAGTCGATATTATTTTAATGAATTATACCATAGTATTAATGTAAAAAATATAAATTTAATTAAAATTAAATTAAAGATCGGTTCAAATGTCGATGCGATGTCTGAAGAGATCGAATTCAATCGTTTGACTGAAGACAAAAACGAGACTATGCCCTGTAATAGCAAAGAATCGGACGAAAAAAGTGACTTAAGACTATTACAGGAAATCGCTGCGAAACAAAGCATTGATTAATATACTCAAAATGCGGCATTTTTTTAATTTTTCGAAAAATTTTATATTTTTTTTTGAATTTTTAACATTTAAAATGTTAAATAATTTTAGTATTTCTTTTATTAAATGTGAATGTGAATTTTAACGTTTACAATAGAATAATATTGACATTTTTAATGCTTTTCTATTATCATGTTTTTTAATAATATTAAAGTAGAATTTTATAGATATTTTCATTCATATTATTTATTTGTAATTTACAATTTTAAAGAAAAAATAATGTAAAAATTAAAGAATGTGATGATCGATCATTATATTGAATATAATCGGATATGAGAGACATTTAATGTCAGTGTAATGACAGTGTAATGTCATTAATATCAATGATGACATTTTTGAAAAAATAAAATTCATTATCTTTAAATTTCTTAATTTTATGTAAATATTTTTTAAAAAATATAATATAAATCTATTCATATATTTCCTTTCATCATATTAAACATTAAATATAATCGTTTCATTATAATTTTAAAAAAATTATTAAATTCAATTTTTAATTTTATTTTTTAATCTATAAAATTGGGCTAAAATATTAACTAAATTAATACTATTAATACTTACATTATTATAAATTATTAATTTGCTTTAATATACATACACATTTGCTTATTAAATACAGTGCGACCTCTAAATCATATCATATTATTAGCTTTATTGTATTGTTGGTATTGTTGCAGATGAAAATTTATATGAAATTATACTAAAATATAGTTATAATTTTAGTTACAATTTTATCATAAATTTAAAATTTAATTTCATAATAAAAATTTAATTTTTTATTATTTCTCATGACCAATCAAATCACGAATATACACACCATTATATTGTTGAATATGTATTTATTTCAAAAATTACTTTTTCATATGAATATGAATATTCATAATATAACAGTGTTTAAAAATATGATTATAAATAAATTTCGGATTAAAATTTAAAATGAAAAACATTCATATGTTTTCTTAAAATTTTTATCATAAAAATTTTTCAAAAAATTTTATCACAATTTTAACACAGACTTTGGCTTTTGATTAAATATATAATCGTGTTATATATTACTATTAATCACACGGATCGTAGAGACAAATTGTTTTCAATTCCCTTAACATAAAGTATGTTTTACAATGCATAGAAATAATCAAAAAGATATTTTGCAATTAAATACGATAATTCAATTGATATAAATATAGCATAACATGATAAGTATGGAGCGACATATACACAATTCAATTGCAAAATCTCATATTAGTCACATTCACGGTAAAACATTCATAAGAGAATTCATGTGTATGTGTCTCTATGACCTGCGTGATTAACAGTAGAAAAGAATAGCATATATCAAATTAGAAATGATGTAAAAGTCCAAACTTAAGTTGACCCTCCAATTGTTCGGGAGTGACTGCGCCATGTATCGGTTGACACTTTGGATTAAACACTGAATACGCACTGAGCTCTCCCTTTTGACGTTTGCGATCTCTTAAATTGGTACATATGAACAGCAAAAGTGCGATCGAAAAGAATACGGCGCCGAAACCGTACATCGCCGCTAATATCTGACTTAAAACGTATATTATCACCTTTAATATCATTATAATCATCGGTATTTTCCTATTTCGTGATGATGACGATGATGATGATGGTGATTCCGTTTCTTCGTCATAATCCATATCATAAACGGCATCATCATTATCTGATTCTTCATCATCATCATTAATCGGTAATAATGCTATTTTAAGATCATTCGCTTTTTGTGACGCCATTCTTTTCAATGCATTAAACGGCGAAGATATTAATGTGATTCTTTTTCGTATCGTATTTTCATCTCTTTTATTATGTGATGATTCTTCAGCCGATTTTTTATTTCGAAATTCTCTTAATTTTAATTCAATATTATCACATGAATTTATACTCATCACTGATGTATATTAATATATAATTTAATATATAATTTAATATATAATTATTGTTAATTATGTCTGTGGATACACAATAAATTAAAAGATGGTGTTTCATGTGAATGCAATGAAATGATATGTAAACACATATTACACAATATTATGAAATATCATATTAAAGAAGTTATTTATGAATTAATTTCTAATTTTTAATTAATTATTTTGAAATAAAAATATTAAAAATGAGAATTTTTTATTCAAAACATTTGACCATAACAAAACTGTGTTTTCATTTATTTTTAAAATGCATATGTTTACAAATGACAGATGACGCATTACATAACATATAAACTTTAATTTTTACATAAATTATGTGATTTTTCTTTTTTTTTAATTTAAAAATTAAATTAAATTTTTAAATATATTATAATGTCAGCATTTTAATTTTATTATAAAAAATGCAAATATCATCGTTAAATATGCTTAATTTATATCCTTTTAATTAATGAATAAATTTATTGAAAATATTATCATATCCTATTTTTTTGTATTTTTTTTAATTTTTTTAAAAATTAAATATCATTAATGTGACGATACAAAAATTAAAAGAAAATATCAGTGAATTATTATTGTATTTTTTTAAAAAAAATATTTTTTAATTTAATTATAAATTAATCTGTGAAAACATATGTTCGTTCATCGTTATTTCATTAATCACTTTAATGTGATTATGCAATTCACAGAATTTATGGAAAAAGAATATCATACGATAGCATTACAAAGATCAAAGTCCAGAAAAAAACGGATCATTACAAAATTATAAAACTTTTATCATTATTACATTAAAGTGCCGTTATAGTAAAATGGTTGAGACAATGCAATGTTTACTATAATGGAATATGTTTAGTATTGATTTATATTACAATATCTTTACATTTTCATAAATAAAATTTTAAAATGAATTTATTAATGCATTTCTTAAATCAATGACGTGACTTTCATTACTAAATTAATGTGAAAATTTTATTTATGAAAATGTAAAGATACTGTAATATTTGATATTTTCATTTACAACACGTACAATACGATTATTTACATAATTTTTAATATTTATTTAAATATATCACCATTATAAACAAATTATTACATAAATTACAATGCATTTAATATTAATTGCCATTAATGTATACATAAATAATTTAAATGTGTATCATGATTCATGAATTAGCCTATGATAGTTTTAAACATGCGTATTAATGCAAAATCATGATATACATTTAAATATGATAATGTCAATTAATACGAAATGCATTGTATTTCATTTAAACATTTAAATGCAATGTTTTAATGATTAAATGATTATTTAATTTTTAAAAAAATTAATTTTTAATTTTTTTTAAAAAAAATAATGTGAGGAATTTGAAACGTGAAAATTTTATGTAAAAAAATTTTTAAAATTAATTTTATTTTAAATTTATAATTTTTAAATTTCGTTTTATTATATTTAATGTTTAAAAAAATAATAAATTTAAATATAAATTATAATAATGCCTATGGCCATATTTCAAAACCTTTTTTTATATTTTTAAATTTTTTAAAAAAATAATTCTAAAATAAAAGGGAAATCCCAAAAACGCTTATCTTTTATCATATTTAATTTAAAGAAAAAATATCACATAATTTTTGATTAAAATATGCGCGTAAATAAATTCAATAAATTTTCGTTCACATAATTGAAGGACATTCAAATACATGATCATATAAAAGTAAATTAATTATTAAAATCGATCATAATAAAGGGCATAATAATTTATTATTTTAATAAAAATTAAATAAAAATTAAACTAAAAATTAAACGTGAAAATGGTCGACAGTGTTTATCGGACGCGATCTTTGGGCATAGGTGTTGAGGGATTACCCGATCAATACGCGGACGGAACAGCGGCAAAAGTATGGGCGTTATATATCGGGGATAAAAAGGATCGGACCAAAAATTACCGCGATTTTCTTAAGAATCTTCTTAATGATCATCACTGTAAACACGTTTTGGATGTCGCATGCGGAACCGGGTATTTATGCACCTTTTTTAACATATACAGTAAAACCTCTATACTCCGAACACAGACGCGTGATTCAAATGCATGCTTTAATCATCATCATAGAGGTTTTACTGTATTAAGTAAATGTGAATGTAATATAATATATTTGAATTGTAAATATCGGGTGACAATTTTAGAACATTATCTCCATTATAATCAAATAGCATATTCTTAAAAATATAGCATTTAATTATATATGAATATTGTTAAGAATGTGCTATTTGATTATAATGAAGATGATGCATTATAATTGTCAATCGATAAAATTGTGCCTATGGATGTATATCGTAAATTAACTTTCATAGTGTTAGTTTAAGAATTTGCTAGTATTTGAATGAACATAACGGTATATTCTGATACCATAGTATTGATTCGATACTGCTATTGGAAGAGGGCTTTCGTGTGATGAGTGTGGACGCCTCTGATAAAATGCTTAAATACGCTCTCAAAGAACGTTGGAACCGCAGAAAAGAGCCCGCTTTTGATGATTGGGGTATGAATGTACGATTTTACTGTTAATCACACTGATCGTAGAGACATATGTCTGAAATTGATTAACATGCTATACACTTTAAAGCATTGATAATCTAATTCAAGGACATGCTGTTTTTATGATTAATCGTAAAATTCATCATTTTATATTTTTCATATTTTTTATTTTTTAATCAAAAATTAAATATTAAATAATTGTTTTTAATGATAATAATATAAACATAATGTCGGCACGAAATGGAAAGACTCAGAAGAAACTTTCTAAACTTTTGATTCTAAAGTTCTAAATATGTTCCATTCGGGGAACTTTAGGAACCATTTCCAATTTTCCCTAAGAATTCCGGCACTAAATAAAAGGCATGACATTTTCAAAAATATTTGGGAAAAAATGACAGAAAAATTCAAATTATTATCATTTTTAAAAATTTTAGGCTTTAAATTAATTATTATAAAAATTTTTTGTAATTAAATAGGGATATGATTCGGTTTTTACATGCGTTGCACCCTTTATAAAAAGCACAATCATATCTCTATTCAATTACAAAATATCTCTCACAGAAGTTTTTCAATTGTATTTAATACAATGTATTAGTTACCACATAATAGCATTTGTTATGTTTCTAGTGATTGAAGAGTCCAATTGGTTGACTCTTCCCGAAGACATCGTAAAGCCCAATGATGGTTTTGATGCGTTAATATGTTTAGGGAATTCCTTTGCACATTTACCCGATTTTCGTGGTGATATGTCAAATATAAAATTAGCGATCAGTAACTTTTATGAGATGCTAAAACCGGGGGGCTATTTACTGATTGACCATCGCAACTATGACTACACTATTGACACCGGACTAACACCCGCAAAGAACATTTATTACACGGTAATTATTCAGAATTTTAATTTTTTAAATTAATTTTTTAAAATTTCAGAGTAAATATATTAAAGATGTGAATACATCGATATTATATGTGAATAATAAACCGAAATTAATAACTTTGGATTATATAATGGATATTTCGTCATTAGAATCTAAATTCGATCCATTAACAGACACGGCATATGCAAAAAAAGGACGATATTCTGGAGATTTATTTGAGTATATTCATATCATAGGTATCCATTTACTTAAACAGTATGACGTCATTATTCTAATTTCTTACATTTTGTTCTAAATGATCCAACTTAAGTACTCTATTCTATTAGTAAACTCATTAATGACGACATGTCTTTTAAGTAAATGATATCATATAATTAAAATACGATTAAATACCATTTAAAGAATTTTTTTCATTTTTAACTTTAGCCATTTTCGTCTCTCGTATTACCCCCATCGTCTCAAAGAATTCACGAATATTTTACATGAAATATTTGGTTCAAAATCCCATCAGATTTTTGGTGATTTTAAACCATTGAATGATCTGAATAATGAACCTCCGGCTTTTTACATACATTTTATTCAAAAGGATTATTCATAATTTATATTTAAATTAATAAATGAATAAATGAATTAAAAGATATTTAAAATCATAAAATAGCATTTAATATAAAATAAATTTCATATTAAAATAATTTAATTTTTAATTAATAATGAGATGATCATACAATATAAATATATAAAAAAATGTATTAAATGAAAGCCCAAACGTATGAGAGAATCCCTCATATGTGTCTTCAGATTCCCGCGGTTATGAATCTCTGTGGCGTCATAAAGACCCAAATTACCTTTTGGTATTGAGATATATCTATGCACAGAATTTAGTTCACATTTTAGTTAATCATTTTATTACACATTTTAGAATAAACATAACATAAGAGATTTAAATTAAATGCTCATATTTTTAACCATACTTTTCTCTTACAGAGATTCCACATTTGTAAGAGATATTTTGCAAATTAATTGGGATATGATTCTGCTTTTTAACCTCATGTTATTGGTTTAGGGCTTTTACAATTGAGTCAAATGAACATGATGCATATATCCGATTACATTCAGCGCCTATGATCCTCAGATTTGAGTGTATATAACATTAGTGAATTCAATTACAATAAATCTCTTATGTTTATTCCAAAACCTGTAAATTAATTATATACTTATGTATGAGCCAAATGAGCATCGGTATGTTCAATAGAAATATAATCCAATGTGAGGACACCAAAAGTGCGATCACCATAATACCATAGGTTATAAGTTCGGGGATAACCCACTGTTTGTATCAATATATATTTTAATATATAAGTTTTATATGTATATGCATTTACAGTGAGACCATTACACAACGGACAATAGTGTGCATAGAATCTTTTCTGTTTACGAATTATACTGTCCGTTTTGCAGCGGTTTACCGTATTTATATAATTAATACCGTATTAAGTTTAGTGCAACACTGATGAGCATTTAAATAATCGCATTCCAAATCACTGAGAGTAATGACCTAAAAAAATATTGAAAAATAATATTAATTAATAATTATTCAATAAATGAATGACATTTAAATGACATTACAATATAAACGGAGAGAAACAAAAGGGCTCCGGTGTCAAAGAGTGAGAATATGAATATGTAAGTATCTGCAATCATCTTAATATAGTATACAATTGACTTTTATTAAATTATTTTTTAAATTATATTAAAGAATATATTTTTAAATTTTATTATTTTATTATTTAAATTTAACTTTTTTATGATTATTCATTTGAAAATAATAAAATAAACAGCGTTTTGTTTATATGGAATGAGATTCCGCATATTGTTTAATGATGCGTAAAATATGCGCTTTCATCTGTTTATGTACAGCTGTATATTCGCGTAGAGATCGACGCATTTATTTTATCATAATATTTTAAAATATTATAATAAAAGTTTTTAATTTTAATATATAATTAATTTAAAATTATATATTAAATGATATAAATTTATTAAATATTCAAATTATGTCATTATTAATTATTATGAATTTAATTTCATTAAAACTTTTTAAATGTAATAATATATTTTGAGAGTTCTATCGTTTAACATAAGTGCTATGATGGAATTAAAATAATGCCGATTTTATAATGCATTTCAATGCGAATGAATGACGTTAAATTATTCAATAAATTTATTGATGCGATTATTTAAAGCATTACTGTAGTAATGGGCGTTTATGACTTTCATTATAAAAATATAAATAAATAAAATATTAAATAAAATAATAATTTAATTGAATTAAATTTTAAATATAATTAAAGTGAATCATGAGCGGAAAGGACCGTATTAATATATTTCCATCGCGAATGTGAGTAAATGAATCATTTACATGATTTTATATATAAATGAATGTAAATGATTTATGATCATCGACGATGATGATGATGATGATACAAATGTATCGTTTTTTATAATCCTTTAAAAGGGCACAGACGCTAATGAAAGGGCGTCTAAAGGGGGCTCAGACCGGACACAGTCTTTTGAAGAAAAAAGCCGATGCTCTTCAGATGAGATTCAGACTGATCCTTAAGAAAATTGTTGAGGTATATTCACATTAATATATTATATATTTTATAATTTAATATATAATATAACATTACAGACGAAGTCATTAATGGGCGAAGTGATGAAAGAGGCATCGTTTAGTTTGGCTGAGGCTAAGTTCATTGTCGGCAGTGACTTTAATACCATAGTTCTTCAGAACGTTCAACGCGCACAGATTAAGGCATAACACTCACTGTTTAAACACTTTTAAACACACACAGAGTTCTTATATCCCGAGGAACTGTACTTTGACATAAGAGTACCCATTTACTCACTTTTGAATTTTTTGAACGAAAAATTTTAAGGAATTTTTAAGTAATTATAAGGACCGTACGTATATAATGAATTTCACAATTTAATCTCAATCTTATCATAGAAACACTTTACAAATCCATCATAAAATAGTGAAATTCACTATAATACCCTTTTACTTATTTATGCATTAATAACTGCATGATATTTGAAACCTCTGGATATAAGTACACGTATAAAGAAAGTACATCGTATAAAGACATATGTACTTTTACTTTAAAATATATGTTAATTTTGAAAATATTTCAATGAATTAATGTGAATGTTGTGAATGTTCAGGTGAAATGCAAAAAGGATAATGTCGCGGGTGTGACACTCCCGGCGTTTGAGTCATATGAGGACGGTACAGACACAAATGAATTCGCGGGTTTATCGAGAGGCGGACAACAATTGTCTAAACTGAAAAAGAACTTTTTACGTGCGATTCAATTGTTAGTGGATTTAGCATCACTTCAGACGAGTTTCATCACTTTGGACGAAGTGATTAAAGTACAGTTAAACCTTTCATTTAATAATAAATATATACATTATTAGTATTTATTTAAATGTGCCATTATTGTATAATAATTTAATTTTTAATAATGAATTATTATTAAAATACATATGTAAATACAGTATGTCTGATCATAAAGAGGTATGTGTGCGCCTTAGGTCCGTGTTATATTAGCATCATTCTGCGCACACATGCCTCTTTATGATCAAACATACTGTATATTTGAGTTTTTTAAATTAATGCATTAAATAATAGGTGACGAATCGGAGAGTGAACGCGTTGGAACACGTCGTGATTCCCCGAATTGAGAGGACTTTGGCTTATATCATATCGGAATTGGACGAAAGGGAAAGGGAAGAATTTTACAGATTAAAGAAAATTCAGGAAAAAAAAAAGAAAATACGGGATGCCGCTGAAAAGGAAAAGGAAAGAAAAAAGGCTTTGGGCTTAAGCATTGAGGAAGGACCTAACCTCTTAGAAGAATCACATGATGAGGATATTTTATTTTAAATTTATCTTTAGATATTTTAATTTTAATATAATTATTGAAAATGTACTAAAATATTTGTTTATTAATTTGATATTTATCCGGATTTAGAATATTTAGGTATAAACGTTAATTCAGATCAAAGATTAAAAAAATATAAAATTTAAGTAAATAATTGTTATAAAAAACAACCATTATATTGTTAAATATTAATGTTTTAAAAAATTGAATTAAAATTAAAATCACATTCCATTGGTATATAATATGAGTGTTGAATTTTGTATTATTTAAATCTGAAAAATAATAATTTAAATTTTAATTATGAATTAATTATTGATGATTCTGAAATTCTATAGGAAAAGAGCACAATCGTATGATTAAAAATAATAATGCGCAAAATAATTATTTTATATTTCAAAATTTTATTTAAAAAATTATAAATAATTAATTTTTTATAATTAAAGTAAAAAAATTTTAATTTATTTATTAGTTTTATAAAAACTAATTTTTAATTTTCAAAAATTAACACTATGTTTATATCTTTAAAAAATTATTA
>JAQIXB010000223.1:0-21947 GCA_034697405.1 Mesoplophora pulchra | reverse complement strand
AATATTATAATTAAATTTTATTATAAATAATATGATGATACTTACAGATAAGTGAAATATTTGTATATATTATATAATTATTATATATCATTTAATTTTAATTAATATTTATTAATATAATAATACCATTATTTTATTTTAAACATAATTCAATTTTCACATAAACATGTTTTATATTTCTGTTCATTATAAATATTATTTTATCATAAATCATAAATTATTTAAATATATAAAACTATGAAATTCCATTAAATTAAAAGCCATATTCAGATGCATTATGCTCATATCAATGAAAAGAACAAAGATTTGTTATATATTGTGGCGCATGACACAATCATCATTTATTGATTTTTTATTGTATTTTTATAGCATTATACATTGTGCTTTTCAATATTACTCGTTTTAGCCAATGCTTTGTACCTTTGTACCTCTCATCCCCTTAGCCTCTTAGCCTTATATCACGGGTATGAGCATTTTGACATAAGCAAAAATTATTCAAAGGCAAAATAAAAAAGGGATCTTTAAGACCCCCCCCATGAGTTATAAGACCCGGTCTTAAAGAGAGGTAAATTAATATGTAATTTAAAAATATGATAAAAAATTATGAGGAAAATCATAGCTAAAATCACTTTTAGCAGATGTTTATGACATCGTATTTAACATAATTAGTATTTAACTATTGCTATGCCTTTGTATTTTTAGAGTACATTTTAATTTTATTTAAATATTATATTAAATTTTATTTATATGACATTATATATTTTCAAAATTTTTTAGAAAAACTTTACCCTAAAGTCCCATAGATACTCCGAGGGTTAACTAATAAATTTAGAGGATTTTGAAAAAAATTAGACGGTGCGGGTTATCTATAGGGTGCGGGTTATACAGTATAATGAAATGTAAAAATATTTCTCAATATTCATAAAGTTATTAACGAAAATAAAACATAAATAATACATTAAAATGCTTTCAAATAACACATTCACATATGATTCGATGTTTGTTACAATCGAAGAATCACATTCCTCACAAATGGCTTTTGTGTCCGGTAAAACTACGTTTTTAGATATGCGGGTTATACATGGGTGCGGGTTATCTATGAATACAAAAATGTTTATAAAATTACTATATTTTGAACCATGCGGGTTATACATGGGTGCGGGGTAAAAGCGTTATTATATTCGATTTTATTTTTTACAATTTTATAATTATTATTAATAATAATTATTTAAGAAAATGAATTTGATACTTATTTTTATTCACTGTTACAAAATTAGATATTATCGTGTCATTAAATATAACAGTGTATGCTAAATTTCTATATATTTTATTATAAAAAATTATTATTCACTCATAATATATTTAATTATATCTGCAGGTGTTTTAAGATCGTTTAAAATAATCGATAATTTACATTTATTGTTTGATGCACGAAATAATAAATACAAATCTGACATTAAATTTTATATTATTTTTATATTAAAACACTCTGTGCCGGGACTGTGCTCCTTTTTTTGTAATTAAATTTATTAATGGTATTCGATTGTGATATTAATACCCATATACCCATGGAGTTTTACGTTAATAATTGTTAAATATTAACATTAATTAATAATATTAATAAAGTCCTAAATATTCATAACATCTGTAAATAAAATAAATTTTAAAAAATTATTTTTAAATGTATATATGAAATTGAAAATATAATAAATTATAATTATATTAATTTAATATGATTTATATTTTTTTATATATAACATTAACATTACAACGATACAATTTTATGTTTAACTAAAATTTTAGTTTTTTAGGGGTTAGAAATAATATAATGAATTTAATAAATAAGAAAATTTCGGCACTTTAATTTATACAATGCCATAATGACGATATTAATCGATTTTATTTTTTACGATAAACTATTTTTATCTCTAAAATAAACATACAAAAATTTTCTTTATTTTAAAATCATAATGAAAATTTTGTATTTTTATTATGCATAAAAATGTTTATTTATGATGAAAGTTCATAAATATCGTCATTATAATATTATATAAATTAAAACACAAATATTGCATTATTATCTCTAACCTCTGTATTGTAAAACTTTCACAACTGAGTGAGAATAATTTTATTGCTAGTACATTCAATTTACATAAAATATTTATTTAAATTATGCTGAAATGTATTTGATAACTTAAATTCATGATATATATAATATGTATATATATAGTATATATATATTTGTACAGTTAAATTATTTGTTAATTATTAATTAAATACAAAATATTTGAATATTCATTAAATACACTGTCGTTTTATAATACTATGGAATAATTAAATGGAATGTGTTTATAAATATTGTTTTTGCGATTTCCAAACGAAAGGCTTTGATAATGTACAGAAAGATATAATTACATTTCTTTATCATTTAGAGATAATCACTACATTTTAGTGAATCAAAGCAATCAATACGCTGGTGCCTGATAATTAATTCCCGCTCCGGACATATTGTCCATTCTGCCACTAAATGGTGCATCCTGAAATGGCGGTTCATTATAATCAGTGCCTCCCGTATATGCCGAATATCCGGCGCCTCCGCTCATATCATCAGTTTCATATCCGGTCGCAAATTGATTCATATCTGTTCCCTGATTCCATCGTATATAAGCAAAGTACGCACATCCCGCCTTTTCACATATCAAATAACATTACATTTTAATTCATATAAATAATGAATCCATACCCATCCTGCGATGGAAAAAAATGAAAATGCAATCGCCGATCGCAGACTGTTGATGCCTTCGCCTAAAGGCGGATAATTCGATTTACCCCATGAAATTCCGAGATATGCAAAACATATTGTATATAATACCGCCCAAACTCCTGTCATTTAATGCCATTTAATGCCATTTAATCATAATTAACATTTATTTTTCAATTTTCATATTTTATATATTAAATACAAATAAAAACCTGAAAATCCTAAATCAAAAGCCACGACACGACGACGGATCTTAACACTCGAAAGGTTTTGAAATAATGCCTCTATTATCAGAAATGCGATACATGCTAAAAACCCAATTAAACCTAAACCCGATCCGAATCTACACGCAGTGTTATCATTATTATATAAACATTTGCCTTTAGCACTCCATCCTTTTGCTGATATACATCCAAATACTATTACTGAACATAACTATTAATGGAAAATAAAAAATATGTATGTCTTTAATATACACTTTAATATGTACCGAAATATTGTTTATATCTACTAATGCCCGATAGATACACAATGGATACACTAAGTGTACTAATTATGTATCCATCGTGTATACACTGATTTTTGAATAAAAAACACAGCAATAATCAATCACAGCGGTAAAAAAATCGTATGTTTATACACTATGTACGATTATCTAATCGCATCAATGCTCACAATATTGCGTTATGCTTATGTTTATTATGTTTAACATATGCGCATTATTCTGCGCATTGATTCGGCCGGATAATCGTACATAATGTATATATTATTTATATAATATAACAAAAATGTATGTACATCTGTATATGCGTTATACATTATTTTTAATATTTTATAAAAGTGCATTAATATTTAAAATTAACATTAATTATACATAATTAACATTTGCATATATACGCATAAAATGCGTATTGAGCCCCTCCAAAATCTCGAGTATTGTAAAATATATGCGGTATGTACAATGAAAGAATAATTTGCCATTATATTTAGTATTTTAATGATAATTAAAAAATTAATTAAATTAAAAATTATCAATTTACTGATAAGAGTTTTTTGTACTATATACTAATGTAACAATAATTTGTATCTTTTTATACCAAAAATGATATACATTAAAAACGAGAAATATTGAAACATTAGAAAATCAATTCATTTATATTTTATAAAAAAATTATATGAAATAAATACATTTAATATTATATAATTAATTCGCATAAAAATAATTGTTTATGATATAAAATATGATATAAAATATAAAAATAATTTATATTTAAAAATTGGAATATATTCATGCATTGAGCATTAATAGCCCGTAATGACACTTTACTGTAAATATCGCTTTTTCTATCTCTACGTGTATATCATTGTAAATGTGATGCTCATTTTAATTGTTACATTAATGTGTATTTTTTAAAAGATAAAAATTGAATAATTAATTAAAATTCATACCCAACAAATAAATCTTAATATGACCTGAGGACGAATAACATAACCAATGGGGTCAAATGCTGAGCCTATGAATGTGAAATATAAAAAGCATACGAATTTCATGCTGAATTACATACCCGCTTTTCCCGCACCGAATGCCGCATTCATTTTTACTAAAATATTATATTAAAATTTTATTTATTTTTTAACATTAAAATGGTTAATTTAATTATTAAAATTTTGAGAATTCACGGATTTTTTATATATCCGTACATTAACGAAGCATAACACTCCATTCGCATTAAAGGAACAAAACTGAGGATGCGTATTATCAGTGCACAATAAAAAGAGATTGACACTTAATGCTAATAATGCTAATAATGGTATATAATTTTTAAGAGCTTTATTCAAAAATATTTATTTTAATTATTTATTTTAACATTCAAATTAATTATATTAATTTACATATTAAAATAGATTGAAATTAATACAAATCTTTTATATGTATTTACATATAATTTAATACATTTGTACATTTCATACGTTTTATTTAATGCATTATCATATGTTCTGATTCATCATTAACGGCCATCACCTGATGACACTTATGACATACGATATAATCATTACGCTCTTTAAAAATCCATAATCCTCTTTTCTTCGGAATCGCCCCTTTCGTCGATTTTATATGATTCTGATGCGCTGAAAGAAGTTCATTCTGTTTCTTAATATCGGGCAAAAGGACCATTAATTCGTTAAATATTTTTCCAAAATTATTATTTCCTAATAATTCAATGCATTTCTTATAATAAATATCAGCATTAATCATATTCTGACGAAATTCTTTGGATATGCGTTTAAATTCATTAAATTTTACGTCATTATTTAGATAATTCTCAATTTCTGTGACTAATGCCTTATTTCTTTGATTAAAATCCATGGGATTAATGTAAACATTCTCTTCTGACATTTGATTCTCATCGTTTGAGCCGATCATTTCCTGAGCCAAAGAACTTAAAGAAATTGAGCTTTTTTTGGGGCAGAAATAGCTGCTCGTCTTAGCATAAGATATGCCCGGAGGTGGCACTACATTCAATGGCACATTTGCTGAGGACGCGTTTATTCCTAATCCCGGAGGTCCTTTTTTCTTTGGTCCTTCTAAAGTGGGAAAATCGTCCATTAATATTTGTGGTGAAATGCTCTTTTTGTCTTTAGTTTCCACATTATTTACTTTATTATTAGCATCAAAATGTGTACTGACATTATTTCCATTTAATATGACACTTTTATTTTCAATTTTTTTGCTCATTAATGTAGATGCTTCAGTATTATAAGTTTTTAGTGATTTTCCACTATTTTGTGCATTGGATTTTTTCTTCGATTTCATAATGGGTAAAGCGGGAAAATCGGAATCACTATTTATTGCGGGTTTTTTAGGGATCTGTTGGATTCTTTCAGTCGATTGTACAGAATGTGCCGATATCGTTTGAACTTTAGAATTATTTGATGGTGAATTCGTTTGAGTTTGGGTTTGATTTTGGATTTTGGCATTCCCATTTTGTAGTTTCTTTTTATCGAATGTTTTTTTCGAATATGATGCATTAATAGTAAATGGATTCGAAACGATAGAATTTGGTAGTGCCGGAAATTCATTATCATTACTGCTCATTCGTGATGAGTTTTTACTCAAACGGACGCTGAAACTATTTAATGGTCTCTTTGATTCGGTCGATTCATTCGCATTTCCCGTTTCTTCAGAATTCGCACCGCCCAAAAGTGTGGGAAAATCCTCAGGTCGCGGAATGGGGACGGGAACAGGAACGGGCTCATCATTAGCCATTTCAGCATCAATTTCGTCAATTGGCGTATGACGGGATTTTTGATTTTTCTTTCGATGATCATTGAAATGTGAAGGGCCGGAAAGTGATGGTCCCGCGCGTGGTCTGATGAATAAATCCAAATTTATGGTCCGCGCCTTTTTCTGATCGGTTTTGCTCATTCCCTGCGAATGTGACTGAGCGATGTGCGCCTGAAAATCAATGACACTTCGAAATGCACACATAAATTGTTCACCATTACTATCGCATTCTTCACAAAGATAATGGTCATGTTTAAAGTGATCGCGAAGAGAATCGTAATCTTTGTAAAAATGGCTCAATCCCGAAGGGTCACAGAAATGACAATAATAATGGTCGCGTCTGAAATGTAATTGAAGATCATCATCGTCAGAGAATCGGACATCACAGAATGTACAGAGCGGATGTCCGCGATGACTCTTCTCTTCGGGATCCCCGCTCTTTCGGTGACGCGCTAACTCTTTACGTGTGTAATATTTCCTTTGATATGTAAACACTTTCAATGTCTCCACGCATATGTCACACATAAATAATTCGTGCTCTTTACGAACATGTGTCTGAAGATCGTGTAAATTTTTAAATGAAACGCGTGATTTACACTTTCGACAGTGATGCTCCAAAAGACGACCGTACGCATCGACACATGACGCATCCTCAAAATAAATGCCGAATTCTTCATTACGATGGACGCATTTCGGCAGTTCATATTCAGCGAATTTCCGATTTCGTGAGAGTGTAAATATCACCTAAAATCAAATCATAAATAATAAATGGGCATTAATCATTTATAAGTGAATATCTCACTTGAGACAGATGCTGTCTGCAAATGGCACATTCGTTCTGTTTACATAACACCCTCATTCGTGTCGAACACTCATAGCATATGTAATGATCGCATATTCCCAAAGCATAAATGCCTTTTTTTTTGGCGTTCGGAACGATCTCACAGCACACGACACAATTCCATTTCCCATTTCCATTCTCACCCATAATCGTCTCTTTCGGCACTTAAAATTTAAGTAAAAACACAATAAAATAACGTTTTAATCGCATTTTCCATTTTTAAATGTATGAAAATTCAATACAAATGATACACGTTTACACATTGCATCACATGATACCGTCATTACATTGATATGAATATTTTATTATTTTTTTAAAAATACAAATAAAAGTCTAATCATAAACTTACATTAATAGAAAATGTATGAAAATATAATTATTATTTATATTTAAATATAATTAAAAATATGTAAAAATTAAATAATCAATAAAATTCTACAATAGTATGATATGATAAAATTGATAAATCATGAATGACACGTGATGGTACGGTGTGCATAGAGATGGCGTCATTTGTTTCATGTATTCACTGAAATCATTTTATGGGACAATAAACTTTTGGGTTAAATCTTTGCTTTTTCTTTGGGTCATCATAATTAAAAAACATTTCTTTAAAAAAATAAAATCATAAATAAAATCATAATATATTTTAATATATTTTATTTATCACATACTTTGAGATGAAAATAAACAGATCATGAAATATTTATATATAAATTTTAATGTATAATCACTTACATAATGAGGAAATATTAAAATTTAAATGAAAAAAGTGATTTTTGAAGCAAAATATGGAATATAATTAAAGTACAAAATAATGATTTAATTTTTAATTTATTTCATTGTAAATGATTATTCTAAAACTAAAATTTGAATAATATATTTCGATGTTTTTAATTTTATATTTTATAATTAGTTTTTATTATGTAATTCATGTATGTTGGAATTTTGCATTTCAATATATATATGTAAACTACAGTCGAACCCCCCTAAGACGGAAACCCCTTTTAAGACGGAAACGGACACTTTTGATAAACACATTAAGTAAATAGAAACTCCATACGGACATACGTATTTTAATTTTTAAAAAAAAACACGTGCTTTAATGTTATAATATTAAAATTTAAAATTAAAATATAAATTTAATTAATTAATTAATTAATAAAATAATTATTTAATATATAAATTTGCAAAAAATTAACAAAAAATGTCACTGATTTAAATACAGTTATATACAGTGTGTGTGGATTTATGGTATTATCTATGAGCAAAAATTGCGCATATGTTATGATCAACATATGCGACCGGCACAACTTAGACGTATATACGACCAAACATAGTGTATAATTCTTAAATGTATCATTACTGAACATACCATGATGATAAAATGCTTAAACAAAAATCATTGGGTATATATTTAAATATTAATAAATAAAACTTTTGAAAAAATGTCATTTTTTACCTAAACCTCCCTAAGACATACCCTGGTCCTAATCGATTCCGTCTTAGGGTGGTTCGACTGTACATAATATATATATATACAGTATGTATGATCATAAAGAGGCATGTGTGCGCAGAATAATGCTCATATGCGCACATGTAAAGCATGCACATATGAGCATTATTCTGATTCCACATGCCTCTTTATGATCATACATACTGTATATATACTATACTTAAAATGATTAAAGACCAATTTAAGATTAAAATTAAATGCGTTAAATAAAAGCATAATATAATATAATATTATTATACAATAGTTTTATGATTATGTCATTATTACACCATAATTTTAATAAAAGACATACATAGGTACATACAAAGGTACAATTATTACTCCGATTTTTTTTCAATTTACAATGGTCATATGATAATTACAAAATGAAAACATAAATGTGTACCAAAACTTTAGTTATTAAATACATTTTATTATGTTAATTATAATTAAATATTAAATAAATTTTTAAAAAATGTATTTAATAGCGATAGTATTGGTACACATTCATGTTTACATTTTAAATTATGGAATTTATATTATAGAATATGGAAAATTAAATACAAAACTTTTTACAGTCGAACCTCCCTAAGACGAAACCTCCCTAAGCCGGAATCCTCTCTAAAACGGAAACGGACACTTTTTCCCTAAACACATAATAAATAGAACCTCCATATGGACATACGTATTTTATTTTTTTAGAAAAAACAAGTGTTTTAAGGACATAATGACATAAAATGCATATGTCTTAATATTTAATATTTAAAAAATGAATAATAATGATAAAATTATTATTATAATAATATTTTGAAAAATTACATTTTTTATAAAAACCTCCATAAGACGGACACATACCCTGTTCCCAATCGATTCCGTTTTAGAGAGGTTCGACTGTATTTAACATTAATGACATTAACCGACGGACCAAAACCTCCTTTAGCGAAATTTCCAGACATTGTCGGCTCTGAAGAGGTTTTACTAAATTTATTTAAAATTTTAAAAAAATTAAAATTAATTATTTTAAAAATTGTATATAAACGATAAAAGTGTTTATATAAAATGTGTATAAAAAGGCAATTATGTTTTAAAAAACTTTTTTGGATCATTTAATATTATTTAAAAATAATTATAATTTAAATTAAAATTTAATTTTTATTATAATTATGTATTAAATTTAAATGATGCTTTTTGTGTTACATTTATTAATGTCTGTATTTTAGAGGCGGTCATTGAGCCGCATCACATGTATTTGGGTCAATTGTTTATGTCATTAGTGAAAGAGGATATAAGTAAATTGTAAGGATTACACTAAAGCCAAAAAATAAAAAATTATTAAACATTTCTTTTCCTTTATATATAAGTAAAGAGCATATTTAGAAACAGATTTTTATTTTGAATTTAAATTTTTCATAAACATGTATCTGAAAATAGTTATTTATATATTTTTTATATTTTATATCGTAAAAGTGAAATGTAAGTACATTTTTAATAATAATATAATATGAAATTTATTTTTAATTAAAAATTAATTTCAGCACAATCATCGCCAACAAATATGACATCATTAAAAAACGAAACCCGTAAAAGTGAATCACATTCTCAGAGCATAAATTTAGTGCATTTCTTAACGGGAATGGGAAAGACGTTTCAGCATTTCCTTTCACGGAACGGCATTCACATCACAACGGATCTTTCACCAATGAATAGGGTCTGTAATAAGGTTCATAATCATGCAAAGAAATTGTAAATCTTAACTTTTATCTCAATTTTTCGTGCTATACTTATAATGCTTATATAATCACAGTTTTCGCACTTCAAATTTTTGATAACAAAATATTTAAGTAAAGAAAAAGATGTATTAATACTCCAGAATATAAGTATACACACTATGTGTATAATTACACACTGAAGTAGCTTCACAAGTTAAAATTGCATTTTAATATGTGAATAAACAAATAAATGTTTTACTAAAGACGTAAATTTAAAGCAAAATTTTAGACCAAAAAAGTATTTAAATTATGTTTTTTAAAATAAGTTTTTTAAATAAATATTTAAAAAATGCAAATAAAAGCAATAATAAAATGAAATGAAACCCAAAAACGCAGAAAAAACAATTTTGAAAATGTTTTTATGGTCCGAAACGATTTATTTTGAGTCGATATGGACACATTCTAAATATTATTTTGATATCTTAAGATAAAAAAAGCATTTTAAGCACTTTTTACGTCTCTTTTCATTACATATGATATTCACACTCAATATTTAGTTTTAACTCATGAGGCTGCTTCAGAGTGTAAATAAATTCTATATACTTATATGCTCTTTATATAGCAGTACATTATAGGGTGTTAAGAAAATAATTTAGTACCCCTATTTATTAAGGGGTTTTGAGTTTAATTTCAATTTTTTAAATTAAAGAATTAATTTTAAATAAAAAATTTATTTATAAACTGAATTTTCTATTATCAAAAAATAAAATTAAAATATAAAGTTTTAAATAAAAATAAATAATGATATAATAATTAACAAAAATAAAAGAGTGGCACTTTTTCGAGGTTATACGGTAAAGTGTCCAATAATTAAAGTCACAGCCGATATTCATATCAATAAATGAATTTTAAAAAATGGTCATTTTCGGTGATTTTTAAAAAATAAAAAATCGGAATATCGGTAATAATTTTGTGACCCGAAATATATCGAAAATATTCCTTTTATTATAAGTAATTTATGTATAAAATAATTTTAAAATATAAAATAAAAAAATTATACGCAAAAATAAAAAATATTAATGTTGAGTTATTTTCTGAACACAGTATATTTTATTTTTATAAAAATATTAAATTAATTAAAAATGTAAATAAATAAATTTTTAAATTAAATTTTATTTTTTTGCTAATTTATTGCTATATAAATAGACGATAGGCAATGAACGAATTAAAGAAATAATTCCACAATCATCAGAAGCTTATGAAACCACAAAATTACGTGATAACATTGGAATTCGAACAAAAGAATTGCAAAATACAATTACCAAAGGAATTGACATATTAAAGGACAGGGGTGATATCGTCGCACGACGAATGTTGGAACAGATCAGTATCCGATTGGATAATGCGAGCGAAAGGGCCGATAAAATACTTACTGATGTAAGATTTATGAATTTATTTTTAGATTTTTAAATTAATTTTAATGATATTTATATTATTATTTATAAAAATTTAGCCTCAAAATAATGAAATGGCATTACGTACCCTGAAAGTTATTGAAAACGGTCTCAATCAATTGTCAAATATAATTAATAATGTATTTAAAAGGGTTAACATTTCAATTAACATTGAATCGGATTCAAAAAAAGAAAATGAAAAGAAAATTACGAATTAAACATTTTTAATAATTTATTTTAATTTTTAATATATAATTTAATGCACTTTATTATTGAAATAAAAATAAAAATAAAATATATATTAACATTTATTATATAAATCAATTGAATTTAGCATATTATTTACATAATCAATAGAATTCTCTAAATCTTTTAAAAGTTTGTCTCTGATATTTTTATATTTTTTATAAAACGATTTAATTACATTTTCAATATCATTTAATATTTTAACAGTGCTTTCCAATTGCAAAATGCACTTTCTATTATTATCATTCATTAATAATTTAGTTTTTTTAATATTTATATCATTATAAAGATTTAAAAGTTTTTTGTAAATTTCGTTTTTATGTGCACAGTGATTTTCTTCTTCATTATTACATATAATAACATCATCATTTTGATCGTAATTTTTTTCATTAATATTAATGATGTTTTCTTTATTTATTAATTCCAAACTATAGACTAAATAATTTTATGAATAATAAAATTTTAAATTAAAAATTATTTAAAATATATAAATATTATACATAATATAAAATATCTCACCATATTTTAAAACAATGACATTTAACAAAATATTAATGAAAAATATTAAATGATGCATTATTACTGAAAAAATAAGAAATTTATGCGCATAAAAAATATTTAATATAATGTTAAATATAATATGTGATAATATGTTTGACTGTTTCATGGCAATAAACTGATAAAATAATAAAAATTATTTTTTAAATTATATACAATGATTTGTAAAAACATAGGCCATCATATATCATATATATTATAAAGAGACCTTTATAATCCCTTTAGATCCGCGTACTTTTAAATTATGAATTGAAACTTATTACAGCGGTTATTCTCTTCAAAAGTGACATTTGCATTTTGAAAATGCGGGTATTATAAGAGTGCGACAAAAAAGGTTCGTTTCTAAACGTATATATTAATGGCGTACGATTAATTTGACGTTAAATCAATGGGATAATTTCAATATCATTTGACAATTAAATTGCGAATTAAGCATTCCATTCTGTCACAATGATGTATACATGCAGAAGATAATTCATTCATTTTAGTCAATTTTAGAGATTTTGGCCCTTTCAACATTTTAACCTAAATGTGGAAAAATTCGTTGCCAAAAGCAAAACCGCTCAATGTTATCTCAACATTTTTATGTATATATTATATTAGTGATATTTCCACCTTTACTTTGAAATTCAATCATAACATAATATCGTATGACCGTTTTTCAAGAGAAGTCTGCATGTATAAGCTTATATAAGCTTAAGCGGCGTTCACACATACGAAATCCTAGTCATTTTCCTAGTGAATGACGTAATGAAGCAATGGTGTGAACAGAACCAGTCACTTGATTCGAAGTGAGCTATAGGGGCTCACTTGAAATCGAAGCACGAATTTACACGCGTTATATTTAACATTTTCATTATTATTTTTATTATTAAATTCATTTAAAATGTTAATTAAATGAATAAATTTAATAATAATTTGAATTTAAATAATAATATGCATTTTTTGTTTATATTTAATATCAAAACACGTGTTATTGTTATTGTTTCATGCCATTGCTGGGAAAATACGTGTTTACACGAAGTCACTTTGATTTTTGCTTAGATTCTAAGTCAAGTGACTTCGTGTAAACGGCGCATTATATAAGCTTATACATGCATACTACATATATGCATGTAGTATATTACATATAAGCATAATACATATATAAGCTTATATAAGCTTATATATGTATAAGCTTATATAAGCTTATACATGCAGACTTCTCTTGAAAAACGGTCATACGATATGATAAAATACTGTACATTTATATCATTGTGTATCATAATTAAATTCTTATGACAGAATCACACAGAATTAATATCGTGATTATTTCCATTTCATTCTTTATTTATCTTTTGTTTAAAAATATAAAAATAAATAAAATATAAAATATCATAGAATCAAAAGTATTTTATTGTATTATCAGAAAATTAAGAATTTTTACATTTTAAGTTATTTCATGGCATTTACATTATCGTTTATCACAAAAATTTAACATTTTTGAAATATAAATTTATTTATTTTATTGAAAATGTGTAAATTTCTTTTAATTATATTTAAAAATACTTTAATAAAATTAAATATTTAAATATTTAATTTTTAATATATTAATAAATATCTATTTTCATTAAATATATAAATTTAATATTTATATATATATATATATTCAATAATTTACAATTTACATGAAAATAAATTAATAGATAAATCTAAATTTAATATTAAAATTTAATACTAAATTTTTATCGGTGAATAACAATCGTTTATATAATTAAAAATAAATATAATACAACAGTTTAAAGCTCATTCAAAGCTCATCTTTTTTCTTTGAATTAATATTTAAATCATTATTTGAGTATTTTATTGTTGATTCATGTGTATTCATTACATTATTTTTAAAATTAATTCGATGATCGCTTTTATTATGTATTAAATTAATAATATCATAAAAACTTTCGTCACTATTACTGTTTTTATTAAAATCATTAATTTTATTGAAAAGTATATTCCGGAAAATAAATAAATGATATAATTTTTCACGATATTCTAAAATTCTTTTCGTTAAATGAAATTTATATAATTTTAATTCATTTATTTGATCTCTAAATTTTTTCTTTGATTTTTTCTCATTTTGAGTTTCTATTTTTAAAATTTCTCGGATTAGAATTGAATATTCATGTATTTCATGCTTAATTTTTCGTAATAAATTACGCCTATGACTAGAATATGATGCCACATTACGCATGAGACATGAGCGATCACATAATTGCATTGCCGTATGCATTCGGACATTGGGATGAGCATTCGAAAGGATAAACTCAATGAGAGTCGTCGTGGTGATGGGCATATTATTAGGAAATGAAATACTTTCGGATTTTCTATAAAATAATTCAAAAATTAATAATCATTTAAATTTTCATTTAATACGTTACGTTTTTGAAGGGTAAAGTATAATTGTGGGATATCTAAAAGTAATCAAAATAATTATTAATTTTATTACGTAATAATTTAAAATTAAATTAATATTTACCTATCGACTGTATATTCCCATGGTAAGTCATTAGCGTCGCCATTAATTCTATTAAAATAGAGAATTATTCGTATATATGTAAATGTAAATTTATAATATAATGTAAGTACGAACCTCGCAAATGTAATGCTTTTAACATTATGAAAGAATCGTGCGACACTCAAATAGACATGTGCGATACTGCTACAAAAACCACACCATGGTGCGTAATACATAAGCACCACGTCTTTTGAAGAATTTAGTACATAATTAGCAAAATCATGACCGCTGATTTCGGGCACACAAATCACTCGTGTGTCATTTTCTAATACACAATGTCCTGAGGATGCTGATGATTCCACACTTTTCATATATCGCTGTAAATTTCCTGATGTGTAATTTTTAATAAATTCAACAAAACTCTTCTTATTTATTGCATTAATTCCGTTGAAATTATCCTTTAATATGTAAATATTTTCATCATTTGAATCAATAATAACAGCGACAGTCGAATGTGTGGCATTAAACACATCAATGCCTAAAGCCTCTGCAAATTCAGGAAACATCACTGAATCTAAAGCTACAAAATTTAATGTTTTATTTGTACGGCACGATAATCCGGTAAAATTAACACGCCAATTATTTTGTTGACTGTCGGCACTGTCGGGAAAGTTAATATCACTATAGCTAAGGCCTAAATTAAGGCGTTGACAGTGCTGATGTTCAAATTGCTTTACCATTTTTTCCACTTTTTCATCCGTTTTTTCCATATCACGGTTTAATAATAAATATTCATCGTTTTCATTAATATTGGGATGAGTTCCAGAGCATGATACTATGATTCTATAGTAAGGGGTGTATTTTGGCTGATATGATGTTTTAATTTCGTTACAATATGTCGCAGTGCTATTGATTATACTGGGGTCAAATCTGTTTAAATATCGTGATGCTGCGGCTAAACAATTGAATCGTTTACAATTCGCGGGGCATTTCGCGAGACTCAAATAAACGCATGCGGTACAAAAGCACTTTTTATCCATGGTTTTTCCCGGTAAACGCCAATTCACGCTCTCAGAGTGACAACACGTGTCACCCTCAATTACGGCCGTCGAATTCCATGCGACCGCCGCAGCGATAACATTCGAATGCGGATTAATCATTTCGTGACATTTCTCTTCCAATTCTATGAGTTTCTCTTCAATTACGTGTCTTCGGAGTATACTCCGATGTATAATTGATCTGATTATAGGTGAATTATCACAATTATAATAATCCATGACAACTTCACGCAACTAAATAAGAAAATAGTTACTTTTCAATTATTCTATTTAACTATTAATATATTACCACATCAAAATATGGTGAAATTCCCATTACAAAGTTTCTTGGGGTAAACAAAACTAAAGTGTGATTATTGGAAAGTATCTTAGAGAGAGCATTGCTTTTGATTCCACTAGGTGTCAACCACTTTATACTCTGCAAGTGGTTAACTCTACTGTAAACCCAACTTAAAATAGCCACGACTTTAAATGACTTTGAACTGTAATGTTCCGTCGAATTTAAAAGGTAAAGTGTTAATGTCGAAGGCTTTAATTGAATTTTTGACGCTAATAATTTATTACTTATCACAGCATAAGCGACGGTTCGCCACGGATCGGCTGAAAGTGCTTTTACGGCTGAAGAAAAGAATTGCTTATAACCGGGGGGATGCGGTGATTCATTAAAATCAAAATATCCGACTAAAACGGCCTGAATTTTTTTTAATAAACAACAATTTTAGTTCACTTTTATTTGTTTTTTGTTAACTTACATCATGTTTTGAGCGGAGATCCAAAAGATCGCCCTCATTCCGAATTGGGATCACCGGATCAAGAACATGGTCCAAAAATGGGATCACATAACTCGCTATTAACGGACCATTATATTCGACATCACCCGCGTTACGGACGTGCGACAAAAATAAAGGATATCGCTTCAGATTATAGTATTTTCGGCATTCACCGTCGGGATACCAGCAATTGATGGCCGCTAAATATACCTATCATTTTATTCATTTAAAAACATTAATATAATCACATAATTAAATCTCAAACATTATGATCATCTTTTCTTTTCATAAATATTGATTTTCGTTTTTTAAATATTTTATATTTTAATGTAAAGAGTATTTCATTAATGAGCATAACATTTTGAAAATCATGATAATGGTGAAATTTAGTGAATGTATAAACCGTGCATATTATGGTGTATAATAATTGAAATCACCTGATGATTGAAGTGTTTGGCTATGGTTTCGAATTCGTTTTTGAAGCGAATGCATTGAGTATCCCATGGCGCATCTCAAAATTAACATAATAATAAAATTGATATTAATTTTAAATTAAATGTTAAAATGGCGTCACTTACAATACATGACAAAAGAGACATCACTGTGTGAAGCGCGTGATGATAATAGTTTTAAATTTCCCGTTTCATAATCCGTAATAAAAGGATTATCAATGAATTTAAAGGGTACCGGTGTTTTGCGAAATCGCAGTGCACTGTTATTTGTTAAAAATGAAAATATCATATTAATGTGAACATAAATATGGTTAAAAATGGCATATGTTTCTGGGAATGGTCAAAGGAATGGCTATTTTTGGAGTGTCATTAATTACCCATTATGAAGAGCGGCCAATGCTGTGACTAATAATGCTAATAAAAAGCATATTTCTTTAGATCGCGTTTTCATGGCGTAAAATGCGCGGAAAAACGGTGAGAGACACACACGTGTTTCGGTGTGTGCAGCGACAGGTGTTTGCGGATGAACTTTGTCATGTATTTCTATGTCATGCCTTTCCTCATATTCACATTCCACACCTTTCGCCATATTTCACTGATACCATCACATACCACAGCAGCGCCTCTCACATTACATTTGAGATGTTAAAGTATACGCACGCATTGAAACACATTACTACACACATATTATATTCAGACTATACATTCACACATACATTCACACATACATACATACACACACACGCACATACACACATCACACACATACACAACACTGTGCATACTCTGCATGCGTATAGTGTGCATATGTATAGTGTGCATACCTTTAACTTAAAGATTGACATTCCTTTCAATAGAGTCAATGGAACATCCTCAGAGAGGAGTTAAATAAATACATACATACATTACATACATTCTTTCGTCATTTTATACTTAACACTTATACAAAGAGCATCAATCGGCGCGAACGAAATTCATCGTAATTAATAATATTATCATTTAATTACGTTAATCGTGTGAATGGCCATTAAAACGCGACGATACAAAATCCGACATTTGAGAATCGACGAAATTCCACGTCTTTTGGAACTGTGTAAAGCTGAAGGCCGGAATATGGGGAAAACGGAAGAAGTGGTGTCGTGGCATCATTACGATCCCTTCGGATTCTTTATCGCTGTCACCGATGATGGTATGTGAACATTCCTTTTCTTTCCCTTTCATTCCCTTCATTCCCTTTCATTCCCATCTTTCCCTTAAACTCTCTTTTTTAGAACATTTACCACAAAAGGGCACTGACTTTTTCATAATAATAATAATAATAATAATAATTAATATCCTATAAATATACACATATTTATTTATAAATATTTTATCGTAAATATTGAATTTTGATTTGGAACATGTGAAAATGTGAAAATATAAATTTTTAAAAAAATGTATCATATAAATGTTATATAATTTTTATAGAATTAAATTTATTAAATATATATGTGCATATTATATTTTATATTTAAATATTATCGGAATGTAAAAACCCATGGTATTATAACCAAATAATAGTGCTGAATGTTATGGGGTGAACTAAACTGAGAGCATTCACTATGACAGGATTTTGAGGCCAAAACCTGAATCTATGCCCTTCACTATGATTTACTGTATCGTCTCACATTTATCTCAATGAATGTTAATTTAGTTTATACCTTTAGGGGTGATGCGAATTGATAAAAATGGTATTTTTAATTAATGTCATGTAAGAAAGTGACATTATGGGGGCTCAATTTGTATTTTAGCATTTTTTACGATTTTTATTTTATAAAAATTATTAAAAATGAGAATTTTATAATGAAACAATATGATGATAGTGATTTTTTGATAAATTTAATGATATAATGTTTTGGTATAAATATGGAAATGGTTTTTTGTTAATGTATAATTTTAGGTGAGATTCTCGGAGGCTGTTGTGGAATCCGTCTGAGCACATATCATGGTTATCTCGGGATGTACGTGGTCCGTGCGGAGTGTCGTGGGATCGGCATCGGGAAAGAGATTTGGAACGCGGCGATTGAGCATCTCGGGTCACGGAACAATGGATTAAGTGCCGTTTCGGAACTTTTCAGCACATATCGCGACAGAGCGGGATTCACACATGTTGCAGATTGGACTATTGATTTATATAAATTGGAAAAAATGCCACAATTATATAAATACTTTGGTACTGAAGTAATTAATGAAAACACTGAGCATTTTTATCTAAAAAATTGCTGCTTAAAGCATATAAATAAAGCAATGAATAGTAAAAGTAAATTGAGAACTGTTCCTATTACTGAGGATTTAATTTCAGAGGTGATTGCTTATGATTTGCGTCTCAATTCATACGACAGATCGAAGATTGTAGAGCTCACTTTAAAAGAGACAAACTGTAGATGCAGAGTCGCACTTTTAGGAGATTCTGTCGTCGGATACGGATGTATAAAGCCGAATTTACAAAACTTTTGGATGATAACACCATTGTATGCTGATAGTGAATATATCGCGAAAATGCTTATGTCGGACTTAATTGGGAGTCTTTCGATGCTCGAATTGGACGAAGGTGTGGTCCTAAAATCACCATCGAATAATAAAATGGCAAAGAATTTGCTTAAAACTTTCGGATTCGAAAAACAGACCTATAGTCTTAGGCGGTGTTATACTAAATATATTGTCGATGTTCCGACACAATACATTTTCGCATTTCACTCTTCAGTCTTTTGTACGGAATAACCATTTTTTAAATATTACTGATTTTTGCTCTCATTTTTTACTTTTTATACTTTTATTGCCATTAAATAATAGATGTTCTTTTACTATTCCATAATGATAACATTCACGTATGATGATAATGATGCGCCATTCCATAATGATTACATTTGGTTTTTTCTCATTTTTTTGAATATATACGATTTTAATATTTTTGTTCATTAATTTGGTTTAATATATCATTATATATGAATTGCATATGTATAATTGATAATAGTTTCTCATTTAGTGATTTCATATCTATCTACAGTTTGTAATAAGAATTATTTGACCATTTACTTAATGCTTCGATAGAATGTGTGAATATAGAATTAATAACTATTTACATATAAAGAATTTCACAATAATTATAACTTTCGTATGTGAATCTGCCACAGAATTGGCAATTAATACGAAATTATAAATATATGTAAATTATACAATGAATATCCATTGAAATAATTCTTATCACATTCTGTATGATATGATAAAATGAATTTAATTTTTTATGTTTAAATGCATATGAAATGTGAGATTCATTTGATTAATGCATTGTTTTACATCATTAAATCGATTGTTTAATGTCATTTCATGACGTAAATTAATGAAAATATCTTTAAAAATGGGATATTACTTTAACGTAACGTAAGTTTACTAATTTATTAGTTTATCATCATTAAAAAGCCAATTCTTAGAAATTAATTCATATTAAAATGTGAATAATTCAAAAATAAAAATCATAAATGTATGTTAAAGTGAAATCCTAATGAAATGAAAGTTAATTTTTTGGGAATTAATTGGGTATTATTAATAGAAATAATAATAGTTTTTGTGGCATTTTTTCGTCGTAAAAACAATAATATTGTATAATAAATATATTTAATTTGTGACATTTTCACACATTTTAAAATCACAAACATTTAAATAGAATTTTTACATACATTTAAATATAGTAAAAAGTATATATGACAAAATAATAATTCATTTTTTAATTAATACATTCATACATTTTATGATTATAATCAAATTCATAATCAATCGAAATAATTATTGTAATGAATTGAGTCTTCCATTATATTACATAATATAATTACATAATAAGTAATACATATACATACATACATTTACTTAATGTACATTTTATATATCATTTTTATCATACATTTTACAATGACATTTGAAAAAAGTTTTAAAAATACTATTGTAATGTTTAAAAACATTTCAATATATTGATGCATAACAATTAATTTCATAGTAATTGCATCTAAAAATATATCATTTTAATTTTGTTTTTATAATAAATAAAAGGGTAAATTTTAATAAAAACAATTTTATATGTTAAATTATTTATGCATTTACAGATATGTTCATGTTTAATGCCATTTGTGTATTTGAATAAGAACATGATACGCGTAGGTTCAGGTTTAATTCAATCACAATAAAATACGCGAATGGCATTAAACTTTGACTTTTCTCTATTAAATGTTATATAATTGTTTAGGAATGTCCTTTTAGTAAATTTTTCTAAAATCAAAAGTGTCCCTAAATGTTCGAAAATTCGTTTAAATATGACCTAAAAATATATATAAAGAAATTGTTCTTAAGATTTGAAGCCCCTAAGAATTCCTAAATATTAATGCCCATTTTCTACATTTTATCAAAATCGCCCCTAAAATAAACACATTTTTAGAAAAATTTAAAAAAATTCAGGTAAATATTGAAAAAATTTATAACATATGTTTATAAAAATTATTTTTTTTAATTTTATTGCCTAAAAATGGTTTTTGTCACAATTTAAGTTAATTTTTGTTCCTAAATCATGTCCCGTTTTTGTCATATATTATGCCCCTAAAAGTATATCCCTAATAATTAGAGTGTCAAAAACTGCTTTTTTTGCTTTTTTTATTTTTTAAGAAAATCATAAAAATGCGTAGATATGTGTCCATATCTATAAAAGAAATGACCGATTAAAGTATAAAATTAAAGCATAAAAGTGCTTTTTTTTGCTTTTTTTAGACCAAAATGCTTTTTTCTGCTTTTTTTGACTAAAG
>JAQIXB010000222.1:0-22039 GCA_034697405.1 Mesoplophora pulchra | reverse complement strand
TGGAGAGTTTTTGTATAGTTTAAAACAAACCCAATATCTTTCGGTTAAAAACTCTCTGAGTTATTAAAGTTCTTTTGGGTTCATTTATTTTATGAACACCCTGTATTTAAAAGTGAATCCGTAAACCCATTAAAAAACCTAAGATTTTATTTATTTGTATGTGTTTTTATTTATATTCAACATTTTTATTCATTTAATTTATTTAAATTTTTTAATTTTTAATTTAAAATTTAATTTTATTACATTAATAGCTTAATTTATTTTTGGTATTGCTGTTAAAGAAAAATTAAACAACAATGCTTAATATTTATACTATCAATATATTGTGTTATAATTGTAGTTTAATTTTATTAAAAATTTAATATTTAATTTTATTGTTATATTTTTTATAAAATTTTTATTACGTCATAATCGATAGCATCAAAAATTGACCACCCGCATACATACATATTATTGGGGTAAATATTTTAATATATTAATATTTAATTAAAATTTATGTAAAAAAAAATTTTATTAGGGACTGTTTCTATATTATTTAATTAATTTTTAATTTTTATAATTATATTTTATATTACATTTATACTAATTTATAAACGTATGTTTTTTGGGGGTTTTACACATGGGTTAACACATCTTTTTCTTTAAAAAATGTATTTTTTATCGCGTCATATAAGAGTTGGTATTATACCATGAGGTTTAAGACCCTCCATCAAAACCGAGTCTAAAAAGTGGGGTAAAATGGTATATTATGCACTTTGTAAAAAACTAAATTATATCATTCATTTCAAAATATAAAACATAATTTTTCAATTATTTTAAAATACTTTTTATTGACATTTTTTCAAATTTCAAATAAATTTATAAATTATTTTTTTAACACATATAAAAACATTTATTATTTATTATTTTTATTATATAATAATGTATATATTATAATTATATGTTTAATATGTGCATGACATTTACACATATTTATGTTTTCATATTTTTTATGTTTTACTTTTAATTTATTATTTTAAATTTAATTTATTTATTTATTATGTTTTGAATTAAAAGAAAATACAAAAAATAAATATAATAAATAAAATTCAACATAAATATAAATAATTATTATAGCAAAAGATAGGGTGTTAAGTGTTAATTGCAATTTAATTTGCACATAAATTTTATTCATATAATATAAATTATGTTTTTTGTTGATATTCATGAGCAAATTCGGATACAATTTACACATGACCCTCTTTTGTAAATATACATTGTAAACAAACAATTATTACCGTTTTACTTCACATGTAAGACATGGTCTTATATCGTGAGGGGTGATCATTTTTTTAAGATTAAAAAAGTGCTCATTTGGGGGTCTTATACCTCGAGGTATGACCCCCTTTAACCTCATTCTATAGGACCCAATAATACATATAATACATTCAATAAATATTTATTAAACGGTAATATGAAAATTATATAAATATATAATGATCAGAGTTAGGGTTTAATCGAAATTAAAAATTGTGAATTTCGGAATTAAATGTCCAAAATTTGGGTAATATTTCGGAAAATCGATTTTTACCGAAATTAACAAAAATATTCATATATATTTGAGTATAAATATATAAAGGAATGTATAAATATAATAAACGATTTTAAACTATATATAAATTATTATTAACTATTATAAAAGTGTCCGTTATAATAGTTTTTTCGTTAATTTTTATATTATAAATATATAAAATTATCATTTATATAATTTTTAGTTTTAACTTTTTGAGACTTAAAATTAGAAATTCGGACGGAAAATCGGGAGCATAAATGCACAATATTCGAGTCTTTTTCGAGACTTAAAATTTAAAAATTTAAATTTCTTTTACTTTCCCTTAGTATTTTTAAACAAAAATTTGTAACTTTTTCTAAGCAATAATTTCTTAAAATTTTATTTATAAAAAATAAATTTTACACATTATATTTTTCACTATAATTTTATATTTTAAATTTTAATTTTTAAAAATAAATAGTCTATATTATTTTATACAAAATTCAATTTTTAAAAAATAATTTTTAAAATTTAAAATCATAAAATTTTGAATAACTTTTTAAAAATTGAAGAAAAATCAAAGAGGGGAGTAAAGGAATAATTTGTATAAAAAATATTGAAATTTCGGATTTATTTCGGATTATTTCGGACTTTATCCTAATTTCGGAATTCCGAAAAAATAAATGCGTCTCAAAATGCTTATAAACGTATGATTCGCACATAATCACGAAATTCCGATGGATTCCGTTCACTAAAACCCATTTCGGAATTCCGAATTAACCTTAAGTCTGATAATGACGATCATGATGATAATAAGTATCATGATCATTATGGTCATCATCATAAATATTCTGATATATCATCATTTTGTTCATCATAATCATTTGAGGATCATCATCGTAATGATTAATGATTTAACGGCATTAAACACGTGTTTATGTGTTAAATGACACCATCGTTTACATACATTTTCACATTTTAATATATCATTAAATGTTAAATAATCTCTGAATATCGTTATTAATATATCATCATTTAAATCATTAATCATCAGCGTATTAATTCATATGATATTTAACATTTAACATGATCATAGCACATACAAACACATGAATACATCTTTTTACAAACATTGTCTTATAACGTATGGTGAGCACAGGAATCATATCTTTAGATATAAGATCCCTCATTCCTTCTTTAGTATCTCTTTTAAATTATATTTTAAGATTATTTTTAAATATTTACCCAAAAACCTCATGTTATAAGATAGGATTTAATATGTGAGGTAAACCGGTATATCAATTGTTTCCATAGTAAATAGTATTAAACGGTTATGTGCAGGTTTTTCTTATAATTAAATTATAATTAAATATTTCATTATTTATATATTTTTTATTATTATAATTTCTTAATAATTTTGATTTTTAAATAAAATTAATAAATCATTTAAATTCGTAATTCCCAATTATTTATTTCAAAATATTTATTTTTTTTACGTAATTTATGATTACTCATTTTTGGGGGGGTCTTATAAGGTGAGGTGTGATCATTTTTTGATTCATTTAAAATATTCATTTTAAAATTCGCGATATAAGACCCGGTATTATACCTCGAGGTATATGAGCCCCATTCAAACCTCGCTATATAAGACCAGGTCTTACATGTGAGGTAAAACGGTACTTCTAAAGCATGAATATATAGTGTGTTTCATACAAAAGTATGCCAAAATATCGCAATATATTGCTAAATATGATTACTATAAAATGCATTAAATATTATGCGGATATTGAATATGATTACAAAATTTATTGTTTAATAATTATTAATAACAAAAATATGTACATAATAATTAGTGTATTGTGTATGTATACAATATATTGTATTTCATTTTACCCTTTTACCCCGCTTTTTAGACCCGGTTATATAGCACGGGCTTTGATTGGGAGGATATAATACCCACGGTCTTATATCATGAGGTAAAAAATGCATTTTTGTAAAGAATATTGTTTTTAGATTTTCTAAAATGTGCTTATCCCACGCTCTAATACCGGATTTATAAAATGAGTTAAAACGATAAACATTTTATAAATAAAAATTTAAATGTTTTAATAAAATAAAAATATATTAAAAATTTTTGGGCAAAAATTTAAAAGTGTCCGTTTCAGAGACTTTAACATTCCTGTGCGTTAACTAAAAGTGTGTGTTCATTTTGTAGGGGTATCCCATAGTGTTAAGCCTATGGGAGAAAATCGGGAACCGATTGTTTTACATGACTCATTCTTATACTTAAACCTGTATACGCATAGGAATGTTAAAGTCTCTGAAACGGACACTTTTAAATTTTTGCCCAAAAATTTTTAATATATTTTTAAATGTATAAAGTTTATATGATTAAAATAAAAACCGAACATATAAAAATAAAATAAAAAATTAATATTTAAATTAATTTATTATATAATAATTTATATTTATATGTTTTTATTTATCTAAATAAATACATTATGCGATTAAATAAATAAATAAATAAATTCTTTATTAACATATTCGAATAATTATTATTAAATAAAATATTAATTAACATTTTTTAATTTTAAATGAAGAAAAATATTGGATGCGATTTTAAGTTTATTTTTAGTAAAAATGGATTTTTTCGAAAATAATTGAACATTAATATTAATGCATAATTCTAAACTCAACACACAGAGTGTGACGCGAATGAATGCGTCGAATATTCGAATGCATTCAAAAGATGCGCGTCATTATCGATCACTCAAAAGTTTCTGACCTTTTCCCTGTGATATATCAAAACAATCGTCATATACAATGTACAATGCGTACATATATTTATATTGAGAGTTATATATAAATTCGCATGTGTGTTAGTACATGTCAGTAGAAATGAACCAAATATGGAATTCATACAGAACTAGTAAATTCAGCAGCTTCGGGAATTAGAAACATTTTAAAGATATTCTTTTTTATTTTATTGCTTATAATTGGAAAGGAAAAATGATGGGAAAGTTGGGAATTCTTTGAAAGTTGCTTGGAATGGTTCATGTGTTAGTTAGTAAATGTAAGTCCATAGTTAGTGTATAGTGGATATATTTGGTGCATCCATAGCAACGCATTTCTATATTAGGAATGTGGAACATGGGATAATGTCAGAGATGAGAGTTTCTATTTTTAGACACACGAAGAATGTCATACATACACACACACACATTGTGATTGAATCGGGAAAAAGAAAGCGTAAACGTGAGTATCAAAAGCATTAAATAAAAGTTTCATATGAACTTTGTGCTCTCATTTTTTGTCATAAACTTTTATGTTTTTCATTAATTTAATTCAATTCCATTGAAATGCATTTTCCCCCCAAATTTATTTACAAAATTCTTTTGTATTTTTAATTAAATAAAATATTTGAAACTCTCATATTTCTTTATTTTATATATTTTATTATTATATTATAATAATGCATATGCATTATATTTATATGATATATTTATTATGCAAATTTTACTTAAAAATAATATGCATTTTCGATAATGATTTGATTTTGAAAAATAAATTTAAAAATATGCATTTTAAAACTTTTATCGCAATTATTTTTGTTTATAATATTTACAATTAATTAAAATATATCCTTAATTTTGTTATATTATATTTAAAAATAAAAAATAAAAATTTTCATATTATATATTACTGTTTAACTTCACTTTTTAGACCCGATCTTAAAGCACGGTGTAAACACATTTTAAAATTCAAAAAAATATTCAAAGAAAAAGTAAAAGAAATAGAATCTTATAACGGGAGGTATAAGACACACATATGCTAGTAATGTACTATAAGACCGGTTATAAAGAGTGATGTAAAACGGTATAATAAAATTATTGAATTATTACATACAATTAATTTATTATATAAGAATTTAATGCAAAAAATTTTAAAAATATACGATTTAAAATTAATTTTTAAATTAATTATTTAATTGAAATTAATATTATTATACATGCAAATAATTGTATATAACAATGCATGAAAGAGAGCGATGGAAGTATTATAAGAGATAATTTTGCATTAAATATGCTAATGATGTTTCTATAAAGAGCATTTCAAATAGCATTGTATAGCAGCGTTTTATTCAATTCAATTACAAAATATTTTTTATATAATTTCTATTCACTGTAAATACAGTTTATATTTTTAAATGAATTTATTATTTACACCAAAGACTAAACATCAATAGCCGGAATTGCAGATTAATTTTCTTAAGTTTATAGCTTATCTTTAATTACCATGCGCATATTCAATTCAATTACTGCAATTGGTACTTTCCTATGATGTAATATGTTTAATATTATTACATAATAGATTGTTATATACTTTAATATTAAAAATTTTATATAATAATAAAAATAACTTTTAATATTATATAAAATAGTATCCCCAGATCATAGTAAAATGTACTAGGATCTGGGGAACTAGTCATAGTTCTCAATACACAAAATAATACATTTAATTTATTTACAAATTTTAATATTTTTTTCGTTTCTTATATCATGAGGTAAATTATTAAATAATTTTACACCATAATTAAATAGAAATTTGTCACACAATTAAATTCGAGTTTTGGGTAATTTTAACATTAACCCGTGTCTTTTATGAATAGAGCCACAAATTTTCGGGACTAAAAAATAGAAAATTCGGGCGTGATTCGGGACTATAAATGAGTAAAATCGGAACAATAATCGGGACTTAAATTTAAAATTTTAATGCATAAAATAACATAAATATAATGCAAATTGAGACACATTACGTTTCCCCGATGATCGTGAACAGTTTCCTCACCCTTTATTCTAACACCTCAGTTAAGAGCTGAACTTTTGGCAAAAGCGTTCGGGTCTTTGAACAGAGAGGCATTTAACCTTAAAACAGAGAGTACCCTAAGCCTTAACATGAGAGTCCAGAATACCCCCGTATTTAGTAAACATCATTAATTTTGTAACTTTTATATCGTATTTAACCCCTTAAATTGTATTACAATTTTTTTTATTAATAAAATTCATTTAAAAATCGATGATTAATTAAAATCGGGAAATTCGGTATTTATTCGGGAGATTCGGGATTTAAAATGAAAATGCATAAATTCGGGAGAATCGGGAACAACAAAGGGGTCTCAAATGCTCTATTTTTATGTGATTCGTGCATAACCACAAATTCCAAAACTTTAAAAGACACCATATTAAACGGGATAATCCCTATGATTTGTGGATCTATTTATGAGTATAAAAAGTCAAATCATTTATAAAATATTCACTAAAATTTCCTTTTTTATAATATATTTTAAAAATTAATTTTAAAATTTGTATTGATCGTGCATATAATGAATGGGTATTGAGAAATTTGAGTCTTTCATTATATTTTACATTAATTTTTAATTTAAAACGAATATATTTTGTAATTTTTTTCTGAATGTATTTTATCATCAGTGTTTTAAATCAAAAAATCGCAGAGATTATGATTATATGCATATTACAGTATTGTAATATTCTTATTGAGTTAAGAATTGAAATAAGAAATATGACGTAAGGAATTTCGTGGAAACATTAAAGATATTCCTGAAATTCCCAAAAAAGTTTGAAATTTAAGACTCTTATAATTGTTATAATGAGCATTTTTCAATTATATTTTGATAAAAATGATGAAAATTCAGCATAAGCCTAAGCATATGAGACTTACATAGGCTTAGGAAAAAACTGAAACTCATAAGCTATAGGCTTTAGGCTCAGCCTGAGCCTAAATTCAGCCTAACCTCTCAGGATCATTAAAAAAATATACACATGTGATATGCATAGAGTATCGCTTATTGATAAAAAATATTGTATTAGATCAGTACTTTAATTATGCATATTTTGAATAAAATAATTATTCGATTTTATTTTTTAAACCTCTTCTGAACACCGTCGAGATATTATGTAAGTGTCGATATACAGTTTGTGTTAAGGTCGGATGTCATTTTTTAAGGGTTAGGCGTGGTTCGGCCTCAATCGGGGTTTTTAGGACTTAATAGTGTAACATTTTGAAATGTCATCTTCGGTATTCATTTTTGAGGGCAAAAATTTAAATTTTTGAAACAATCGTTGGCGTTAAATTGTACTTATGGCATATTAATATACTGCACAAATGTTTCGGGCGAAATACCGTACCGAAACTCGAGTAACATATTTCATATGCGAGTCTTTCAGGGAAATCGGTCATTATTTATTTCGGAAATAATTAAAAAAATATATTAAAAAAATAAAATCGAATAATTATTTTATTAAAAAACTATTATAGAAGTTTTTTATTTAATTCATAACTAACAAAAAATGATGTTTGAAAATATGCTTTAAAAAATATGCATTATTAAAATACTAATCTAATATTTTAATTGAATTAATGTAATATCCGCTTTTAAAAAATGCATATATATATGCATATAAATAAACATTTCAATAAAACATTGTTTTATAAAAATAATTATCTGCATTATGAGATATGTATTAAAATAAAAAATATATTTAAAATGTAAATTTTTAAAAGTTTTAAGTTTTAAAAGTTTATGGTCAAATATTTTATACATTATGTATTACTAAATATTAGTAAATAAAATGTGAGAACATTTTTAACATTTAAATTTTTGTCCATTATAATGTGAAATATTCATTCGTTACTAATATCGCATGAATATTATTTTCGAAAAAAATTATTTTAATGTTTTTTTAAATTTTAAAATAAAATTGAATATGATATTAAATGTGAATGCATTAATCGCAAAAATGAGGAAATAAAAACGTGCATATTATAAACATTCACAATAAAAAAGCACATAATATACGGTCTCTTATAGCATGTGCTCTCTTTTATTGAACGTAATTTATCACAAAAATGCTATGACGTGAATGTGTTATCCGTATGATGGGTCTGTAATGAATTACGACACTACTTTTTAATCACTGTCAGTGAATCACTGACAATGATCTATTTTCTATTAAACTTAACATGACTCTTATTTTTTTCTTAATGTGTTCAGTTTATAATTAAAAAATAAATATAAAAATGTATCAATAATATTGTAATTATATACATTTCTTAATATTAATTATAATTAAATATATTTTTAATATAAAGTGTAATATGTGCAAATTATGGAAGAAAATGGGGTAATTATTAATTTCAAAAATCATTTTTTTGTATATTTTAAATGCAAATTTAATATGTTAATTATAATTTTTTTAATTTAATGTATGACTTAAAATGCTTAAAAATACGTTTTAAATAATATTAAATAATTTTAAATAATTATAAAAGCATTTTACATTTTTGGCATTTTTTACATAAAAAGTTTTTGTGATATATATATATATATATATATATCACTTTATAGTTTAGAGCTCATTTTGCAATTGAATTGAGATTAAATTTCCGTATCATCATCATAATATTTAAATATTTAGAAATGAATTATTTAATGCGCGCATTTTTTCGTTCATTTACGTGTAAATTCAAAATTATGTTAAAATATGAACATTAACACGTGTGAAGCACGCGTTCGAATATCGTGCATTAAACTTTATTTTTTTATATTTAAATATTTTTAATTTTAAAACAATTAATATATGAATTTATACGTAAATATACAAAATAATGAAAACGTACATTTATAATTATTGTGTTTTATAATACTAAATAATCGCGCATTTGAATCAATGTGCAAATATCAGTATATATAATGAATAAATAAAAAGCGATGGAAAAATGATGTGACATTTTTGTAATAAAACTGCAAATGTCATGATGAGAAAAGCATTTCCTTTAAATGCTCATTTCTAATTCATTATCCAAAAGTTTATTCACTTTTATCTTTGAAATGTGAACTTTTCATTTGGGTATAGTCAAAGAAAACACTTTCAATTCAATCATATTATAGTAAAATTTATTTATAAATATTTTCAAAAATATCAATATAATGAATGAATGCATATAATTATAATTTAATATAAAAATGCATAATTTTAAAGAATTAAATCTCTGATAAATGAATAGAAAAACTAAAGACAAAAGTCAAAGACTAAAGTTTTATAAAAATTTAAATGAAATAATTTAATGGTTTTATATTTTTGTATGTATGTAATGGTTATATATCGTAATATATTTCGTTTAATTTAAAATTAAAAAACTAAAAAATACTAAAAAATAAAATGATTGCATAATGATTATGATGAAATGATTGAGAATTATTTTTAGAAAAAAAAGATTTTAAATTTAAATGTTTATTTCTCAAATCCCAGAATCGTATTTAATGACGTAATTATTGTAAAGTGCTGTTTATGTGTGTGTGTGTGTGTGTATTGCAGTGTGTGGCTCATCATTGAACATACATTAGACTCACATTAGACTCACGCCAATAATTAGAGATTTAACATCAGAGACTTTCGATGCACACTCTCAATTTGGCTATTGTCGGTTCATATTTATCGGTAATTCACGTATGAATACGTTCATAAATGGACGGTGCACAAAAAGAGAGTGAACATCACAATCGTAATGATAATTCAGAATCGAAAAAAGACAATGATAAGACAATGACGGAACAAAACACACGTCAGAACCGCGGACGCAACACTCAGATGCGGAATTCCAATTCAATGCGATCCGCAAATTTCTCAGGGAATTCATCGGCACCGTTACGTCCGACCGATTTTCCATTACGGTATTGTTATTAAATGATAATATGCATATATATATGCATGTGAATGTATATAATGATAGTTGATTTTGTATGATGCTAGTATTTTGGTATTGAGTGACATGGTCGGTGCTATAATCGGTCGTTCGGGCGGTACCATAAGACAAATAACACAACAGTCACATGCGCGCGTGGATGTGCACCGAAAGGAAAACGCCGGAGCATTGGAAAAAGTGATCACCATATACGGGAATCCCGAGAATTGTTCACACGCGTGTTTAAAGATCTTAGAGGTAATGCAACATGAGGCCGATAACACTAACAGAGGCGAAATCCCTCTCAAAATCTTAGCACATAACAATCTCATCGGACGCATCATAGGAAAAGGCGGAAATACCATCAAAAGAATCATGGAACAGACTGACACTAAAATCACCGTTTCGAGGTATGGACACTTTTAATGCTTTTCTTATCATTTCACAGATTAATGAAAAATGAACTGTTTTTTGATACATTTTGATACAACAGCAGTATCCATGACGTGAACAGTTTCAATTTGGAGCGAATCATAACGATAAAAGGGTCAATGGAAAACATATGTAAAGCGGAATCAATGATCAGTGGTAAATTGCGTCAGAGTTATGAGAGTGATCTTCAGGCGATCGCACCTCAGGCATTGATGTTCCCGGGACTCCACCCCATGGCTATGATGTCCACTTTGGGAGCACCCGGATATTCGGTGCCTCAACACGCGCCTCCGACACGCGTCGGAACCGGAAACACACCTTTTGGCATATATAACACGCCACCACCATATGCTAATGTGCCTACTGTCATGTACACTTCTGGGACTAGTACTTCAGGAGTTGCATCAGGAGCTGCCATCACTGCCGGAATACAATCATTTCAGGGTGATCAGACCCGGGAAATCGTCTATTTATACATACCCAATACGGCCGTCGGTGCTATAATCGGTACCGGCGGCACCACAATTAAAGATATGATAAATTCTTCAGGTGCTAGTATTAAGGTATAAACTATTCTTTAATCATTTTTTCAGTATTTTATTAATTAAAATTTTTAAAAATTTCACATTAAATATTTATTAAATTGCAATTAATTATCCTTTTTTATTACAATTTTGGTCTTATATCTCAGAAGAAACAAATTTACATGAAAAAATTGAATCAAATTTAAAAGGGCTTATAACTTATGGTATCAGCTCTGTTCTAAAATATAAACGAATTTAAAGTGAAATAAAATTATTTTTATTTAAAATTTATTTTTAAACAATTTTAAAACTTAAAAATGCTGAAAAAGAATTTTTAAAAAAATTGAGAAAATTATAGTGAAATAATTGATTATTCTATTAACAGGTGTCTCAACCATCCAAAGATGAACAGTCTCAGGGCGGAGGTGACCGTTCTGATCGTACCGAAAGAAAAGTGACCATAATCGGTAATCCCGAAGCGCAATGGAAAGCGCAGTTTATGATATTCCGAAAGGTCGGGTATGAGGGGTATTCGGGTCCTCAGGGACCACATGAGGCTCAATTGAAAGTGGAAATAGCGGTACCCTCAAATCAGGTCGGACGTATCATCGGAAAGGGCGGCACTGTCGTGAGGGAAATGCAACGAAACACCAGAGCCGTGATTAAATTACCCGAAGAGAATAACGCAGAATCGGAAGAGACGTATGTTCATATTATCGGGGACTTTCTGAGTGTTCAGGCGGCGCAGAGGCAAATTCGGGCATTGATTAGCCGTATTCCTCCGGCCGTAGTGACCAAAAGCCAAAAGAAAGAAAATGCGTCAAATAATAGTACTCATACTAACCACAGTCAGGTCCAAGAACCACAATCGACAGTACAGCAAAATCCGTCTCAAACAGCGCCTGATGCTAAACCGTAAGAATATTGCTCAATTATTAAGTAACATTTTAAAGTAATTTATAGGATGAGCTCCGCAATTATCATTGAAAGTGATTCATATTTTAAAAGCATTAATCGCGTTTCTATTAAATTCGTGCTTTGAACAAAATACTTTCAGTGATAATTGCGAATTATTTTATTATTAAAATTATCATAAAAAAGAATTACATAAATATCGTTCTTTGATATATACACTCCCATATTATCGAAGATGATTGTTAAGCATTTTTAATATAAATTTAAAAATGTAATTATAATATAAATTAAAAATGTTAAAATTCTAATGTAATAATGAGAATATTCGCAAATTTAAGTACAAAAATGTCATCATATATATTTTAAAATATTTACAATTAAATGCGACTCAAAAATCTCATTATTATTAAAGAGAGAAATTTATTGTAAACATGAATATGTCATGATACTTTTTGTAATGATATATTAAACTATTATATTGTACTGTTAATGTAATTATAGAGACAAAAGAGAGCATATATGGTTTTATTTTTATATGAACTATCACCTGTAATAAGTTCACTTATTACAGGTGTACTTGTTGGAGAAACTATTTTACGTTTACAATTTTTATATTATATCATCATATATATAAAGTCATCATTATATATATATAAATATTTAAATAATTATTATATAAATTTACAAAAAAAATATAAAAATGAAAAATGCAAAAATCCCGGGGCATTTCAATGTCTGCAGCCATTACTGTAAAATGTGACACCATCAGCAGTTTAAAGCGAACGGCGATTATTAAATATAAATTAAATATATGTTAATATATATATATATAATTTATAATTTATATTACAAAAACCCTATAATTATGTACAATTAAAATACACGATAATTCTAAAAAAGTTGAGCATTATATTATATTTAAATAAAGTTTAATACAATACGCTTCCGGTTTAAAAATAAGTTTCTCCAATAAGAATACTATGGTTATATACTATGGTCAAACATATACTATGTAAGTTGTGTTTTGCAACTCAACGATTTCCTCTTTTTACATAAAATAAATATTAATACGGTTTTTCAATGATAATACATAAAATAAATAAAATTTAAAAATCAATCGTATGACAATATACATGTATTAATATTACATTCTTAAAAATTAGATTTTCAAAAAAAATAGCGATTGACTTTTAACGAATTAAACATATGTTATAATTAAATATAATTAATTCACTGAATAAATGAGTTCCCTCTTAAAAAGTAAACATCATCAAATACAATCAATCAATATATAGACTGTCATAATGCTATTAATTTATTTATTTTTATTATCACCGAAAAAATTAGCGATTAATGTCTTTGAAATGATGAAAAATATATTAAAACATAATTTATTATATATTAATATATTGTGCTCTCTTCATTTTTGCGTCAAAAGTTAACATATTACAGTGACAAACATTTATTAATAATTAAAATAAACAATAAATTAACTGAATTTTCAATTTTAATAATTTAATGAATATTATGTATTAATAGAGCATTACGAATATGTAATGAGTTTTCACTAATAATGTCTTAACACTTAAATAGAAATAAAATTAATTAACCGAATGACTAATGAATGTTAATGAAATGATAATTTTAAAGTTAAATAATCTTTTATTTCAGAATCATTAACATTTTATTAGAAATTAATTTTAATATTTAATTTTCCATCTCTAATCATAAACATTTAAAATGATAAAATATAACCTATGATATGATTGTCGTAAATCCACTTTTTTGAAATAATTTCACTGATGATTTACAAACATTGATTAACATTAGCAAATTATTAACTAATTATTTACGGAAATATCTTTTGCAAAATTCTTTGTGCATATCTTTATTCATTTAATAATTATATGTAAATCTGCATAAATACTAAATAAGTACTAAATGCACGCGTAAATATTTTCATTTAATTACTGTATAAATGTCATTTATTTGACCATTTTATTATAATTGAGAAATGCTGAAAATGAAAAAATATATAAAAAATATTTCCGCTATGATTATATTAAAGAAATTTATTAATTCATTAAATTACCATTTAACAAATATATTATATTCACATATTTTAAAATCTAATTAATTGATTGATTGTGTTGTATTTTACTTTTTCCGTATATTTAATAATGGTATAGTTTTTAGCACTAAATATTTTCAGATTTTTTTGTAATAATATTTGGATTAATTATATCGTTAATTTTAAATGCAAAAAAAAAGATAATTTTTATGCGTTTATAATTTTAATAATAATCGGTTTTTTTAAAAAAATATTTATAATTTATAATTAATCAGTCCGTGTTTATTATGTTTTTTAATTATTATTTATGTTTTATATAATGAAAGCATTGAGTTAAATTAAAGCGTATATTTTGTAATTTTAAAGTAAATTTAAACATTTAACTGTAATAAGAATAATGATTTATTTAATTTATTTGATGTGAATATATTCTCTGAAATTCGTGCACATTATCAATATTTAAAATATCAAAATTATTATTAAATTTTTTTTAAACTTTTAATAGTACTAAAGTAAAGTGCATTTTTCAATTTTTTTTCTCATTATGAGTAAAAAGCACTATTTCTTAGTGCTTTTTACTTCAATAATCTCCAATAATATAATAAACAAAACAATTAAATTATATGCTTAAAGTTAATCACATTCAAATATTTTTTGGGATATAATAAAATTCATTAATATATGAGTGTTTTTTAATTAAAATTTTATTTTTTGATTGACAATGATTATACGTATGCACATTAAAAGTGTGTTTTTCGATTATGATGTGATTATTATTTATTATAATATGTTTACGTTTATATTCCCATTAATATTTTGTAATTTTCAATTTAAATGTTTTGTCAAATAATGTGTTTTATAATAATTAATTTGATAGTCATAAACTACCTCAAGAAATTAGTAAATATGAAACTCATTGTAAAATGTGCAAAACTTTTTGGCATATAAATTAATTGAAAAAATAAATATAAAGACATTATACTATGTTTAAGGCATTAATAAAACTTTATGAATGTATATTTTTATTAAATTATATTTCCGTTTTTTCCTTTAATTTTGTGTACGAATTTTGCAGAGGTATATACTGAATTATAATATTATATTTGAATGTATATGAAAATTGTTTAGAAAACAGTTTAAATGATGAAAAATGATGGTTTAACGCTTTCATTATTTAATATATATTATTTTTGGAAAAATTAATATTTAATGACACGAAAACAGCAGCATTTTTATTGATGTAAAACATTATATAATTTTTTAATATTCTTTTTTTTCATTTATTATTATTATTATTATCATATTATATATATTAAAATAACGTACGATTGCATTAAACGAATCCCCTTTTCTCTGTAATTTCCCCCTTAATCCGTGATTTATCAAAAATTATATTATAAATCTATATTATAATGAAACGATTGTAAACAATGGCTGCTGCCCGTGGCTCTATCATCAAATTAAATAAAAAAATTTAAAAAAATAAAAAATATTTTTTATTTCAAAAAACTCATTATGCCAAAGGATAGGCTTTTCTTTTATTATAAAATGCCGTTTTTATAATAAATTCATATTAAATTTTGATTTTTATACGCACAGAATTTTGATGAAAATAATATATGTAAAAACATAAAAATGCGAATGATGCATGTTTCTGCGTTCACATATTTTTGCAAAAAATGAAAAATATCGTAAAATGATGGTGTGTGTTACGTTACGTTACGCTGTTTTACGTTACTTTAGTTCCATTGAATAATGGAAAATATAATAGAATGTAATAGAACAGTATAAAAGTATTAAAAAAAAGTAAAGAAAAAGAATAGAAAGAGGCTTAAGTCATAAGAGCATATTTATAAATGGCAGAGTTTCACACTGTTATACGCTCTCAGATTAAATAGCATGTTATTTTAGTACATGACCAGCAATGGATAATGTCTCAATGAATGTCGAACTGAAAATCGATAAACTAATGGGGAATGGGGACATACTATAAAAGGTGAATTCACTCTTTTAGCATTCACGTCTTTTGCTATCGACACATATGCACTGACAAATGCAGCTATCGTTGGTTCGCATTGGGAATTTCAGGTATATACTAGTGACTAGTAACATTCACCATTCTTACTTCTTATTGCTACAGTATTCTTCTAAACATTGTATAAAAGAATAGTATTGTGTGTTCGATGTGAATACGATGCTATGTATGCGTGTATGTGTGTGTATTTAGTCTCTTTGTAAATGTGTGTGTATATATATAGACATATAATAGTATATGCGTGTGATGCATCTCTTCGCATATTCTCCATTTCTTTCGTTTCTCTTTTTACTCTTTTCTTTTCATTCATTCATATATTATATTCTTTTATATTCACGATTCTCTGTTCATACGTTTAATTAAATTTTACGCGTTTTTAATTTCATTATTTTATATGAATGGTGTTTTTGTAAAACGTTAATCAACATTCACAGAAAACATTATTTTTATTTATTTTATTTCATTTCATTGAATAATAATATATTTTTTAAATATAATTTCTATAAAATTATATTATTCGCACATTAACTAAAGTGAACTTAAATTAAGTGAACGCATTCATATGATAATTTTAACATTTAATAAACTCATAATAGAATTGAGAGTGAATTTTTGCGTATGCATTTATTGAATAATACGAATATTATTGAATCATTTAATAGTGTATATCGTTATAAGAGTATTGTCATCGCAATTATTGTTTAGTACATTCACTTATAACTTTGGTGATGTCAGAATTTCACGTCGTAACAGTGTCTGAAGTGCCTATAGATTGGGGTGAAGCACCACATTGGGATGAGCGCAGTCAAATGCTTTATTATGTCGATTGTTTTGAGAAAAGCATATATCAATTGGATCCGGAAAATGATAAATGCCAATGCTTTGCGATTCCAAAATCAATGACTAAAGCCCCATTGATAAGTGTGGCGATTCCGATAAACAATAGATCTTCAGATGAGTTTCTTATTACCTCAGGAAATGTGATATATAAATATGATAAAAGTTCAAATGCCGTTAATCCTATGGCGTCCATAGATCATGGATGTTACTTTAATGATGGAAAATGTGATTCTTTTGGACGCTTTTGGGTCGGAACGTTTAAAGGTGAACCTTTAAATGTCATTAACATGCAAAGGGGCGGCGGATCATTATACTCTTTTGATAAAAATCTAACTCTCAATAAAAGAGCGTGCGGATTAAGTATATCCAATGGCATTACGTGGTCTTTGGATAATAAAAAGATATTTATGATCGACAGTATGGAACGCACTGTTAATGTCTTCGATTTCGATTCTGAATCAGGCACTGTCGGTAAATACCCTTTATAATTCACTATATATATAATTAGAAATATTATAGAAAATTTCAATTTTTTTAAAATTATTTATTTCAATAAAATTTTAGGCGAAAAAAAAGTGTTTTTTCAATCGAATGCTAATTTCAGTTTTCACGGAACTGAAATTCCCGACGGTATCACCACTGACGTGAGAGGGAATCTTTGGGTCGTCGTTTATTACGGGGGAAAAGCGCTAAATATTGATTCACACACAGGTAAAAGGACATTATTTTTATAAACATTTTTCATATATTTTTATATATTAATGACAAAACGATTATTGAAATTTTATCATATGAATGAATGCATTTAACATTTATTCATAAAAATAAAAATGTAATAAAAAACAGAAATTTCCTTTTATGACATACATAAATATAATATTAAAACAATATATTAATCGATTTTTTATTATATTTTCGAATATAATAATATTCTAATATTTTAAATTTTAAAAATACTTTTAAATTATTCTTTGAATATGCGCATATATATTTATTAATATTTATATCAAATATCATATACATAATTAAAGGAACTAATAACAGGTTCGAGCCTTAGCCTGAGCTTAGGCTCAATTTGAAACCCAATTTTTGAAGGTGATAAACCTCTAGGTTCATGCTTAAGGATTTATGGGCATAGTATCAGCAGGCTTAGGCTCGAACCTCTTGAGCCTGAAAAAATGTGTTAAAATACTAAAATAAATGGAAATATTTTTTAATTTTTATTATTTAATGCACTAAATTACATGATATGAATTTTTTATGGTATTATATCGAATGACAATGATAGTACATCATCTCTATTATAATCAAATAACACCGTAACAATAGGAATATAAAATTGTATACTATGCTCTTAATAATGCGCTATTTGATTATAATAGAGGTGACCATACTTACTCCATTTACGGTGCAAAATTTTATTAAAAAAGTGCTAAAAAAATGGCAAAAATTATCAGAAAAAGTAAAAAAAGGAACTATAAAATAATGATAAAAATATGATTTTATTTATATAAAATAATTAAATTTTAGAATATTAAGAAATTCAATAGTTTTTGGTAATAATTTATGCTCCGTTCAGTTAATATGAGTCGGTTTTTTCTTAATTTTCACACTTTTAATATGCACAAAATTCGGGCTTTAAAATTTTATAAATTTTAGTATATTTTTGTTAAATAAATTCTAAGGGGGGAGTAAAGGAAATTTATAAAATTTTACGAAATGCATTATAAAATTAAAATTAAATTACTATATAAATATGTGTATGTATCTAAAGCTTTTTATGTAAGAATTTGCTTATTTTACAATGTTCACGTTCATTTATTTGAAAAATCAGCATAAATGAGGGAAAAAGAGGAAAAATGAACTAAAGGCAAAAATAGAAAATAAATATGTCTCAAAATGATTGTTATTACTATGGATGTAAATCTAAGCCAAAATTATAGAATAAAAAAGCATTTAAAATGACAAAAAAAAAGCAAAAAAAAGTATATTTTTTAAAATTTTTGAAAAAACTAAAGACGGAGTAAAGGAATTTTTTAAGAAAAATGAACCAAAAAAAGCAACAAAAAAAATGTTTTTTTTGTGTCAAAGGTCAATTTAATTATTTCTTTTATACCTCTTAAAATAAATAAAAAAGCATTTTAAGCACTTTTTATGTCTCTAGTTATTACATTCATGGTGATCATTTCTTAGTTTCTTCCGAATATCTTTTACCATAAAAAAGAAGGAAATCCCGCACATGGATAAGTATGGTGATCACACATTATACCTCATACATTAAGATATAACAATGACGTCACAAAAAATACATTTATATATGCATATGATTAAATTTAATTTTTTATGTCAGAAATTAAAGAGGGAATATGGGAATATTCATTGAAAATCAAATTAAATCATTTTTATGATAAAATAATCGATTTTAATTAAAGATTAATTATACACTGTTTTGACATTCTATATTTTATCATATGACTGAATTTTCCATATACACTGAAGTGCCGTTATAGTAAAATGGTTGGGACGAGAAAAATTGTTTACTATAACGGCACCTTTACTTTTTTATATTATTTAAACATATATTTTTAAGAAATGATCATTTTTACATTAATTATTAATTAATGTGTTATTAATTGACATTGATAAACATTCTAAAGCATTCAGGCCCTTAATTCAATTCATATCGGCCCTTTAATCATCACTATTAAATACGAATGTATTCGTGAGCATTTTCCAAAAAACCCCGTTTCTTAACAATTAAATGCATTCTTTGGCGGAATATCCTTTATTATTATATTTAATTTATTATTTCATTTATCGATGGTATAATAAGACACTGAATCCGATTCACCTCTGATGGTGATAAATGACAATACGCACCTTTTCTTTAATTCATTAATATACATATTACTGACAATGATATCAGTATTTTCCATCATTTGAATATAATAACCCTTTTCTCGAATTAATTGTAATTATAGTGATCTCAGATTTAACACAATTTAAATATTTTAATTAATTTGTATTTAATTAATACCGAAATATTATTTATTTCGATATTAAATTTACGACATTTGTATTTAACATTAAAAATATTTTTTTATATTTTTGTATTATTTTACAGTTTACTATAACAGCACTCATTTAACATTATATGTATATGCATGGGTTTTTATATATGTTTACAATAACGGCACCTTTACTATAATGGGGTTTACTATAATGGCACAAATTTAACATTAGTGTCTATGGGAGTGATCAATGGTTTTTAAGATTAGTTTACTATAACGGCATTTTACTATAACGGGTATTTACTATAAAGGCACTTCAGTGTAATAAATATCAAAGATTTTTTCACATTTAATATGACTTAAGTTATAAGGGTTCTAAGTACTTATGGCACTTATATTATTATATCAGTAATACTTAAATACATTTATGTATATTAATTTTATATAATTAATTTTAATATTAATAAAAACATAAAATATACTTAAAATGCTTTTTTTAATTTTAAAAAATAAAAGAAATTTTCATTATATAATTACGCTTTTTATTGATTTTTTTCAAAATTTTGAAAAAAATTTAAAAGAAATGTGTCTTTAAATGTGATTTCATATATTTTTAATGAAAAATTTAACTTTAATTTTTTTATAATATTATAATATAATTTAATTTTAATTTTCCATATTTAATCATAATATATGTTTTAATAAAGATAATACAATAATACAATAAAATAATAAAACAATAAAATAATACACAATAATGTTAATTATCATGTGATATTATTTTTAAAAAATTGCTTTTAATTAATTTATTTTTTCAGTCTTATAGCGTGAGATAAATGTGACATAAATGTCTTATGCCACAAATTATAAAAAACATTCATTATTCACCCTCTGTGTGTTTAATTTTCTCACCTCATGCTATAAGGGCGATTAAAAAATGAAATTAATAACTAATTATTATATAAATTTTATTCTTAAATTTATATAAAAAAAATTAATTTTAATATTTTTATATATGTTTAGATCGTGATGTTTATATTGTAAAATCATTGAATGAATTACGTAAATATGAAATGACCTTAGACTTTGAGATAAATAAGAAATGTATGGGTACACAGATACAAATCGCGCATAAAAACGCACGTTTTTTAAAACTCTATCTTCAAACATATCGTGAGTATAATGGTGATTTATGGTATTATAATGCCGGTGAATATCCAACGAAAGTGATAATTGAAAAATATCCGCATTTAATACATCGCATGAACTTTAGTTTCGGGGTCACGGGTGAGGTCATTTGTCCGTACTTATATCAAATGAATATACCGTATGACCAATGGTCACGTGATTATTACGCATTTCATTTACTTATGAGAGACAATACGGTCATTCATTATAATTGGTGTTCTAAGGGCGGTAAATATGGTCAGTCATATTTTGACGAAGAAAAGGCTAAAATATCAAATGTGACCTTTGGTCAATTATTGCGTTTAGTATTATATAACACCACAGATTATGTATTTTTTTAATAATAATATTCATATATTAATATATTAATATTATTATATTATATATATGCGCACACATTTATTATGTGTTTTTATACGCATTTTTATTTAATGCGTACACTAATGCTTTAGTACTTATTTCCTGAGATGAAATATTTATATTATATAATAATTAACACTTTAATTTATTAGTGCCATAAATATTAAAAGAAAAATACTTAAAAATATAAACACTTTTATATAATATATTTATAATAATATATGAGCGAATATCATATCTCAAAATATATAATTAATATATTAATATATTAATATTTGAATATACAGTACGTTCAAGGTTAAGGTTTACCCAGTACCGGCCCCTTGGCAGGCGCCTGCACTGAGTATATATAGTATATATAGCACTAGC